>JAPZDZ010000008.1:19173128-19186773 GCA_029783805.1 Acanthurus tennentii | reverse complement strand
AGAGGAGAATTTCCAAGGTGTCAGGTTAAACCATCAAGAATCCAAGGATCATCAACTTAATTTAAATGTTCAAGGTTAAACTTAGAGTATACTGACATCTGCAGAAATTCAAAATATGCATGTCACTGGTCCAAATCCCATGTGGTTGCATGGTGAGTATCAAGATGTGTGCGGATAGTCCATCATAATTCCAACATGGCTCCTGGCAGGAGGGACAGACCTTAGTGGCAGCTCACTGAGGCAGCTGTTTATGATGAGGAGGATGAGATGAAATGTGCAGACCCAACGGGACTCTCCCTCATTCATCTTTTCTCTCCTCTTCTGCTCATCTCTTGTGCAGCCTATCCCTTCTTCACTCCCCCTGCCTCTGGCTAATCCCTCTGATTAGGCTAATCAAGCCGAATGTCGGTTTGGGGCAGAACTGGAGGACTGGCAGGTTGAGAGGACAGGATCTGCTGTGGTGTTGCTGTAATGATGAGTAATGGTGTCTTGAGCAGAAACTAACAATCAGTCAGTGGGCCTCTGGTGGCAAACCTGGTTTTATCAGTATTAAGAGATCTAGAGTTGTGGTTATTGTTAAAAAATCTGACATCCAGAAACCCATTCTTGTGCTCCTTTGATGGACTTATAGGGTTTATTGACTGATACTAGTCCATGGGAAGACTTGCGCTTGTATCATCTGTACACACACAAATCAGCCAAACTCTGCCTGTTTTGCTCTTCGGGTAAAGAGCGAACCTCTTTCAAATCAGCAAGGACTCTAAGGACATACCCTTCCCTTCCTTGCCTCTGTCCCCTCAGAACTGATGTCTCCTTCCTGACATTGCTTTGTTCTTTTTACACAACAGCTTTTGATCTATGTTTAGTAAAGCAGCAGGGCGTTCGCTATTGCATCCCCAGTCCAGCCCCCTGGCAGGCGGCAGCTCTGCACTGCCAGTCCATGCGAGGCTGAAGGCATTGCCCTCATCGTGGTTTATCTGATGCCTCAGCAGTACACTTGAAGTTTAAGGCCAGGCTACAGGACAGAAATAACCCCCTGTGTGCTTGAACTGGACATTTTGCGCGACAGGGACATGGAGATTAGCAATCACAGCTTTCACACATGACAGCATTAATTAGGCCTCAGCCGTTCCCAATTGATTCTCTGCCAAAGCCATGCACCGCTTTTTCTACTGAGCCTCATTCATGTTAGAAGACACCGGAATGTAGAAAGTTATGTTTTATGCTGCTACTTCAGGCAGTTATATGTTTTTCATTGATTCACCTCTGTGTAACCTCGCAGCATAAGCTTGTAAAGTCAGCTGCAACTGTTGCTGTCTCCGTCTTCCCCATCAGTATTCCTTACTTAAGCTGTACCAGGAAACATTTTTAAGTAAAAATACATTTGTCTTGTCAGCATAAATCACAAAATTGTGCCGCAACAGAGAGCAGCATCTAATCCCCTCTAACTAGAAATAAACTGATTTCCATACACTCATCCACCCATTTTCTTTTTGTATCAACGTCCAGTAGCCAGATCTCTGTCTCTCCAATTATGTCCCCTTCAGAGGTTCTTGTTCTCAGGCTGTAATGGATGTGTAGCCCTCGGGTCTCCTCTCAATTGTACGTCCCCAGAATACCTCTGTAAGAAGGCATTCAGTTATTATCCTGTTTAGAAGTTTGAACAACCTTTACAGGTTCCATTCAAAGTGAAGGAACAGGAATTGTTCTTCATAATCATTCTGAATATCTGAAGAAGTTATCCTCCTTGAATAGCAATCCTCAGACTTGACGCTGACTGCAACTATCACAATTTATCCTAAGTCTGCACAAAATGTCTCTGCAATTCATCCCATAATAGGTTTAGACACTGTGCAGCACAATAGTTACTTAAATGAAGATACTGCATCTATCTGCTCATCAATCTTATGCTCCATTATACTTTACTTCAAAACTTAACCCATCTGGTGGGTCAAGAACTCCAATGCTTTACATCTTACTGTGAAGTTGTGTCATGTGTGTATCCAGTGATAATCCCCACTGAAATTAAAGTATCAACAAACCATATATAATGTGAAAAGTGTACAGAAAAAAGGGAAAAGTATCCACACACTGTTTTTTTGATGCTCCCAGGGTAAGTAATTATTAAGCAACGTTACCACCTTTGTGGTCTTTGTCAGGCGTACAAAAGTGAATATTTCTGTTGATGGGTGTATAGAAAGGACAAGAAATGGGCAGAGCCCATCATCAGAGCATAACAACACCTGAGGTTATGGGCCAAAGCATTCTTCAATAAAACAAGGCAATTAAAGTACCTATAAAGCCAGCCTACATGAGGACAAATGAGGTGACATGAAATGTTTACACAGGTCTGCTGAAACATTTCATGTCACCTCATTTGGATTCCAGTTAAAGTGGACACTTGCATGTACTATCCTGAACTAATGTGAAAAGTGGTTTTTTTACAATCTGTGACTTGATACACGCTCAGCACTCTTTTCACTCAGCAGTTGGCAGCTGCTTAAATGGAAAAAGACCCACTGTTCATCAAGTGTTCAACACTAAAAGGGAGACAAAGTTAGCAACTAGGTGGAAAGAAACATAAAGCAACTGAAAAACCATTTCTTTTCAAAGGCTTTGGTAGAGGCAAAAACTGAGCTAATAAAGTGAATATTGGACTTTTTTGTCAAGTGGCCAAATCTCTTAGTTAATGTTTATTACAATGATTGCTTCTGCCTGCTAACAGTTATATAACAGGATAATGTGGCAGTGACCTGTTTTGCTGGCCTTAAGTGGCCAAAAAGAAATGAATTCTTCCTTACAACATGTAAATCTTGTGATACAACGTGAATCATAGACTGTGTAAATTGAATTGAGCTTAAAGTTCAGTCTGAACTCAGGTACAAGTATGTGTGTAATTTCAACCTAATTTATTATTTTTTCTAATATTTCATCCACATCCCACAGGCAGTCCATTAAGTAAATGGAATACATATAACGTGGTACAACTCAGTCATTTTTGGTATGCAATTTGACACCAGTTAAAACGTGTGTGAAAAAATAAATTGATTATTTGAATATTGCCTATTCTAAAAAAATCTGCTGCAACTTCCTAGTATATCCCAGTTTCCTCAGATGTAACTTTGAATTTGAGTAGTGACATTCAGTACGAAAACAGCAGAAGCAGGATCAGAAGCTGGTATTAGCTTATTGTTTACACTTCATTGATGTAATATCTGAATCCTGTCATTTTTCAGAGCCCATGCGTGCCTTGCGAGGTCTGACAGCATCAGAGATCCAGCCCCGGCAGCTGGCCCTTCAGTGGGAGCCGCTCGGCTACAACCTCACCCGGTGTCACACCTACTCCCTGTCCCTGTGCTACCGCTACTCCATGCCGACAGGGGGCAGCGGAGGGAACAACGCCACAGTTAGAGAGTGCCTGTCCGTGGATCATAACACTTCTCACTTCACCCTCAGAGACCTGCCCCCCTTCCGCTCAGTCCACGTCCGGCTGGCGTTGGCGAACCCTGAAGGCAAGAAGGAGAGCAGAGAGGTCACCTTCCAGACTGAGGAAGACAGTGAGTGGACAGTTTTATGTTACAACTGACCCCCCCCCCCAACAACAGACAGGACAAAAGATGAAAGAGTTGCTGGGAAAAGGTAGCAGTTGTTATCTCTGTGCAACTGCAACATCATTATGGAAAGCAGAACGTTTTTCTATTGTCTACACTGAAGCTCTTCATTGTCATAGTTACTGAGTTCCGTTAGATCTCAAATTTCTACTCTTTTGTGCATGCTCTTTTGGGCTCAGACAATTACTGTGCAATGCTTACACCAAGCAGTGCCTTTAGTCATCCTGTACCAGCAAAAAACACAAATATTGACTCACAAAATAAGCTGGATCAGTGTAACTAAATGGAAGATCAGCCTTTTAAATGGAGTCCATTTAAGCATTAATCAGTTTGGGCTGTGGCCAGTAGCAGAGTGGTATAATAATTTGCTTATCTTAGTATTAATATTTCCCTGTATACTTTAGCAGATTAGCCACATTCTAATGCAAATTTCAAGGGACTGTAAGTACAAAAGGTCAAAATTTAATATTATGTAGAATAGGTTAGACTTTCCATGTAATTGAATGCCACTTGGGTATATTCGTAACCTAGCAGAGAGGAAATGATGGCTGTGTTGTGAAATTGACAATTTTTTTTTTGTTATGGTACGTTCAAAATCCATTTTTTTGTATCTGCTGAACAAAGTTAGATTGTTTAATATTTAATAATGCAGCACCACTTCAAAATACCAAGCAGGGGAGGAGATATGGGAAACAGACAGCACTCTTAATTATCTAAACCTACACATTGTTGTCTTGTAGGCAGAAGGAAATCAATTTGCATAAATGAAATAACATTCAGAAAGAGGCATAGAGTTGTTGTTTTTTTTTTTTTTTTCATTTGACTAGTGAGGAGGTGACAAGTTAAAATGTGTCATAAAAACATGCCGTGATTGTTTTTTTTCCCCTCTTTGCTTGATATTTTGAATGTCAGCACCAATGGAAAGTTTTGCTTTTGAGCCACTGAATGCCAGTCTGACAGTCTGACAGTCCCCAATCCCCCTGTCACAAGGAGAGCCGCCATCACTCTCACAACTACAGTAATTGAGCCACAGCTGGTGACAGTTCCTCCTGCCTGCTTCCTATTGGGCTCAACAATCAAACACTGGTGAAGTGCTCTGCTTAGGCTGTGTCTCCGCTGCTTGGAGGAGGCGGATCTGGCTGCCAGAGACTCGTGGATACAGCAGGATATCACACATATACGTCCTTCCACTATACGTTTAAAAAATATATAAAGTCACAGATTTGATATTTTTAAGCACTGAATGGATTGTAATTACAGTACTATGATGTTGGAGCACTCGATCAGTTGTTTCTCTTAAACAAGGGAAATTGCAACAAATCTCCTGTAGAGTTTGAAAAAGTGAAGTAACTTTGCCAGAAGTATCCCACAGCTAAACAGAAAACTAGAGATAAAACAAAAACATATCTATAATAACGGAACAAAACAAAACAAAAAGACCCACACTGTACAACATGCAGCAAGAGTGATAAACTTTTATCAGGAAAAACAAACACTTCATGGGTATTTCTTTTTTTTTTCTATTTTCACATTTTGAGCCATTATTTTTATTGGTAATCTTTACAATGTATTTACTGGGTTAATTTCTGAGATCAGTGGATGTGGTGATTATTGTTCAAAACAAGTCTGACAGGAAAAGGCTCCTGACAATCTCTAGGTTTTATGAAAACCCACTTGTTAGATGCATTTATCCCGAAGAGAAAACCAATTTAAAAAGTACTATTAATAGAAAATATCAATTACAGTTTAGAGAACAACTCCCTGGTTCAGCTGTGACCTACCATCAAGGCCAGATTACCACAAAAACAAACTACGTGGTGAACATGACTGGATTAACAACATGGCAACTACCTCAGGACCCCAAACTTCCCTGAAGGTTTAAATGATTTTTGAAAACATAAGTACTTGCTAATTTATTAGGGAATTTTGAGGACTTAGTTGGCATTATTATCATTACTTAAAGGGATACTTTCGGGGTATTCTGGTTGGGATTCTTTCTCTTGAATTTATCTATGAAAAACTTGCCCTTTGGCAGGGGTGCAAAGGGGTCCTGTAGATCAGGATTGAATTTCTAACTAATGTTCTTGTTAAATTACCTTGATAAGTGGACTTTATGGTAACTAGTAATTAAAATGAGGAAAGAGATAAAACAACCATTTTGAAAAAAAAAACAAACAAAACTTTTACATAACACCTCCATTCAAAACACTCTCATAATGCTAATTATGTACTTGAGTGGGAATTTAATGTGTAATTTTGCTGCCACAAAGCATCAGAACAGCAATATTTAATACTTGTAATATTTATTCTTTGAACTTAGCACACTGTTCGACACTTCAGGCACCAAAACGTAAGTTCCTCCCTTTAAGGAAATGCATGTCATTTCAGTAAAAAACACCAGAGAAGTACTCAGGCAGTTTACAGGTGAGATTACTTTGCTGTTTTCTGTCAGTAAGGTGCTTAAGAAGAAATATCGACTGTCATCCTCTAAGACACAGTGCTCTGTTATCAGATAGTAGAAGCCAGAATCTCAATTCGTCCTGAGGGCTGAGAGCAGCCAGGTCCAAAGTTTCTTTTCATCACCTCCCTTCTGCTCTGTCTCTTTAATCTGTCTTTTTTTTGCCGTGCTCCATCCCTCGCTGGCCCTGTACCTTTTCGCTCTGTCAAAGGTGATTTTACCCCCTGGTGCTTCCACAAGAGTCCATTAGCAAGAGACCCTGGACGAGTGTTTGTTTCACAAAGAGTTGTTTTTTTCTCCTGCTGCAGTTCCTGGTGGCATCGCTCCTGAGTCCTTGACCTTCACCCCACTTGATGATATGATATTCCTCAAGTGGGAGGAGCCAGTGGAACCCAATGGTCTGATCACTCAGTACGAGGTAGGATACCCTTTTAGTCATGCAAAAAAAAAAAAAAAAAATCCACAATCCTCAACGATACGGCTGCCTTCACATCACACACTAATCCTCTTCAGGTGTAGGATGCTATTTTCCCCTTGTCAATATCTATTTTATTCATCCTCCCTCTGTATAATGACTCAAATCGAGGAAAAGTCTCCTCTGCTCTCTTTAAAGACTGTACTGCTCCCCCGCTTTCATTTCCCCCAGGCTTGTTTTTCCTGTTATTTTGCCCAAATGTTGGCAGCAAACATGAACCACTAGAGTTGAGGGGGGGTTCACATATCATTGAATTGACTGTACATGTTCATATGGTAATGAAGCTGAGGCACAGACTTCAGGCTGTAATTACATAGGGGACAACCACTCTAATTACTTATTTGCTTTAGAGAATCTTCCACAAGGGGGCAACTTTAAATGTTTCTAATTAATTATTAATGGCCTCATGTCAACCCATAGACCTCTGTAGTATGGGCTTTGGAGCTCTTTCACTGCAACTCGGTGTGAAGACCCGCTGTGGCCTAACATATGGTCACCTAAAGGGGAGAGAAAATCATTTCAATTCACATACAGAAGCTGGGAAAGTAGGAAACTAAGCTGAGAAATTAGTAGTGCTGTAAGCTTGCTTCAAATATATGTAAGGTGCTCTTGTTCCTAACCACTAAACTACTGCTGCTCTGGATTTAAGGTACTAGATTTCTCTGGCGGAAAACTTTACCATTGTTTAAGAGTCAACAGTCAATATTTGTTATCATAGGGGTTTGTTACAACATACAGGGTGGCAACTGATTGACTGTCACACAGCTATGAGAAACCATAAATTATTTGTAAAAGAGAAAAAAAACTTTATTTTTACTAGAGTGCAATGTCTTACCCTTTTTCTGTCTGTAATTGCCTATAGGCAACCGATAACTATTAGCTACACATCATCTCCATTTCACTCAGAGACCCCTTGTGAAAAATCTATTAGGCCTCAAATATTAAATTGTCTGCAGCTACCTCTTTTTTTTTAATGCAACTAACCTAAAAAAACAAGACCTCATTTGACAGTAACATCTGAGACTACTGTTGGCCTCTGGCCCTGTCATCTAGTCAATAAAGCTGAGCAATAACTTGACACAAATATCCCTGAGCCAACATCTTGACTTTTTTGATGTGTTCATTTTTGTCTTATGTCATTCGCACTAATTTGAGGGCTAAACTGTTTGGGCTGTCTCTTTTTATTCCCCCTGTGCAGCTATGTAACAACTGTATGGCACCAGCTATGGCTTTAAGCTAGCAGTGGCTACACTGTCTTTTTAAGCTAGGGCTCATCAGAAACTCCACCTCTGTTTGTCATTTTCCTCTTACTCTCTATGTGCATCTATAGAGCCGATCCACAGTGTTTCATTAGCACAAAAGTCACTAAAGATAAAACATTTTAAAGTCATGCCGACTTATCTAATGTTAATTTGTGCCATCATGGGCAAATTTGCTTGCTACTATCTTTTTGATTTTGTATGCGATCAGGCCTCTAAAATTTCACTAAAATTTGATGTGAACATACATTAACAGTGTATGGTAGGACAAATAATTGGTAACAGTTTGTTTCTTTGGGTGAGCATTGCACAAGTCCTGTATTTGCACTTCATATGCGCATTTGCTAACAGTATTGTGAGTGGTTTATGGAGCCTGGGTGTCTACCAAAAAACCTGTAGAAAAAAACCCCAAAAACTGAGGATATCATCACTTATCATGAACACCGTGGGTCCAACATGGTAGGCATGGCTTCACAGTGTTTCTCTGCTGACCAGACAAAGCTAAGTACCAGAGCCAGAGCAAATGTGTTTACTCAAACATGTAAAACTGTAATAATTACAAGAGAAAAATAACACAAGGGGATTCATCTGTGTTCAGCTAAAATTGCCCAGTAATGCAGTGTTTGCAAAGCTGGCATATCATTTAAGCACAAAGGCACAATGTTTAGGAAACTTTGTCAGCAACATACAGGACTTGGGCTCACTTTATGAGACTTTTATGAAAACTGAGTTGCATCATCGAAGAAGGAAAAGTTCAAATACTTAATGAGGCATAAACAATCATCTTGTTCCCCCAGGTACTGTAGTCAATTCATAAGAAATATTTCAAATTGCTTGTAAAATTGTCATTTTAGTATCACCAAAGAACCATCCATCCATTTCTACATCTATTATTTATCCTGTTCAGGATCATGGGTGGTTAAAACAGTTCACAGCATGGTGTGAGTGAATAGGAGAGAATTATGTATTACAAACTTCAACACATTTATCAAATTGCGAGTAAATGAAATGAACATAATGCTGGTGCTCATTTATACTTGTCATGCTCAGCACTTTTATTTCTCGGATATGCTTTATCAACTAATCCCAAAACAGTGTAAAATCAGGCCAATGGTGCTGTAGAATGAGGATGTGACACAGTATCTACCTGACTGTAATTATTAGTGACTAACTGTAGTATAAGATTTATGAGATCTGTGCTGTGAAATGACGTGTTTGGAGTAGTATGAAGATTAATTGAAAGGCATATCTCATGAGAGAGCCTTTAAATAATATGCCATCTAAATTCAGTCTCTCAGGTAGTGTGATAAATAAGCTATAGACTGTGAGTCACATGAGGAATAGTCTACAAGTTTCTGCAGTGAGATTTGTTCAGACCTAATAGTGGTATAAAATCAGAAATACATACAATGACCTCTTTTGGATTAGTGAATGTTTGATCATTTCCATAAACCAAAGAGCTCTTAATGGTCCAAAGTTTGTTTTTACTAAAACTACAGGGATGGCAATATTTGTCAGTCAGTCAGTCAGTCCACCACTTTGATCCAGAATAAATATGGGATTTTTGTTTTATTTATTTTATTTAATTTTTTTTTTATTTGACACAGATACTTTTGTTCCCCTGATGATAAATCGATAATATTGATCCCCCAAATTCTCTAGATTATCAGCCCATTATTTAAACATCTCCAATACATTTCCAGTTGCCTGAGCTTTACTCAGCCTTAAGTGCTAATTAGCAAACATAGCTAGGATCATGAGCATTGTAAACTTTATGGCCTACCCACTTAGCATCAGCTAATTAACCTTGTGAGCATATTAGCATGCTGTCTTTAGCATTGAGCACAAAGCAACGTTACCTCTCCATGGCAATAAACCACTTGTTTTTATTCACTGGCATCTTCTTCCTCTTTCCAGATCAGCTACCAAAGTATCGAGTCCTCAGACCCAGGTATTAATGTGCCAGGTCCTCGCCGAACAGTGTCCAAGTTGAGGAATGAGACATATCACATGTTTTCTGGCCTGCATCCTGGAACCACATACCTGGTGTCAGTCAGGGCCCGAACTGCCAAGGGGTTTGGCCAGACAGCGCTGACTGAGATCACTACCAACATCTCTGGTAAGCCTCATCCTAACTACTGTAGCTGCCGTGCTTGATTCTGTTGTTGTAGTTATGAGTGTATGTGGGGGGGCACATAAGGTCTTTCTCAAGGAACAAACTCCAAAACAGACACCTGCACATATGCTGATATGTGTGCCAATAATACAGAATTCAATTCATTGTGATTTTCCCACTCTGAAAGAAAAAAAAACTTATTTTTCTAAACAAAAATTGTGTTTTTTCTCAAAGCATTTGCAGACAATAGCAAAGAAGACTAAGTAGTGGCTTGTAATGCCCTCCTTTTGAAGAGCTTTTGATCAAATTACACATACTTTGAAATTATACAAATTATCTTCATTTTCCTTTCAGACATGCATTGCCTTCGTTTGATGAAATAACAGCAGGCCTGAATCACAGTGCACTACAAATTTTCTGTCTGAATGGTTTGGATGAAAACAGCTTTGTTCAGCCAACATCACCGCAAACTGAGTCTGTGTTTATGATTCAGAGGCGACGCAGCAGCTGAGAAATTAGAGCAGCAGTGTCTGTGAGTGAAAAGGTTGTATGGATCTTGAGATGGCTCCAAAAAATGTGTCTGTAGGGAATTGAAACCACACTCATCTACAAATGGCTAGCGTGAACTGTTTCACTAATTGTGTTTACTCTGATGAAACATCATATTCTCTTGTGATGTTTTTCCTATAAGAATAACAGTGAGTGTGTAGCTGATAAGGTTTTTGCCAGAAGTTCGTGCCAAAGAGTGAAACATATGCTTCTCAAACAGGTCAACAGATGTCCCTCTCCTTTATTAATTCTGGGGATAGTCAGCATAGAGCAAACCTCTTAATGCTGCTTTAGAAAGTGTTCTAAACTTCCAACCTAAGAAGCTGCTCTTTTTCTTGGGTCTTGCCTAAAACAACCATTTTTTTCAACATTAACAACAACAGAATAAATTATTTGCAAATTAAAAGTTCTTATCAACAGAAGTTTTGAGAAGAGTGCCTAAGTCTGCCCATGTTATAATAATTTTATTCAATCATGCTTCACAAAGTTGTAACCCTCATTCCAACCTTGCTTGTGAATACCTGAGCCTTTGAGAATCATGCTTTATTGGCTAATGTTCATAGGAGCAGAAAAGAGCTTTTACTGTACTTCTGTTGCAACCGTATACATATCATTGCAGATCCAATACAGAAGCAGCTGTAGTTTGAACAATAACCATTTTTACAGCCTCACCCAGCACAGCCAGGCAGAGCCAGTGGCTGTTTACTGTCAGAGCTCTGACTTTTAAAAAGGAGTTACGAACAATAAGCAATTAATGCGTCATGTAAAACTGACACACCATCTCCTTTTCCTGTCATATGTGCTGAGTGTTTTCCTAAACTGGCAATGTATTATTACTGCACTGGACCAACACACTAACTGTTCCTGTAAAGCATCCTAGATCCTAGGTGATGCAAACAAATATTTACAGGGAATGCCAAAAGCATTTGAAGTAAGCAAAAAAGCAGTTTAAAAACCTCCCAAAAGTGAGCCTCAAAGGCTCTATCATTTTTTGCTAGTTTGTTTGTTTATTGTTTTAGTGAGTTTTCTGTCAGTGGTACCTGCTCCATATAGCTCAGGTGACACAAATTATTTGTTAAAGCATTTGTTTTAATATCATTCTGCTGTTTGCATAAGGACTCTGCTGGGCAACAGAAACTACATGTCTCTGAAGCATTTTTCATAATGCTGATGCAAAACATATAAAATTGAGCTTTATTGACTTCTTCTTGTAAAAAAAAAAACATTATTTGAAAAAAAAAATCGATAAAATGTACCACACTGGATCTAAGCACCATGAATACACACAAAAAGATTAACCACAAGTCCTTTATTTGTCCTAACCTTTATTTGTCTTCACCCCCACACTGTAAATAATGCAGCCTGTTCTCCAGCCTCCTTTATTATCTGTAGCTGTTCCATCTGCTTGAGAGGGTTGCCTATGTGGGCTTACAGCTGTCATGACACACAATTCAACCTACGGCATCACATTCTCTCTCCTGGCTGCACTTTCAGAGAAGCCCAGCCGGATGCCAGATCTTGCACTGTTTCGGTAGCAAGCATGAAAGTGTAATGTTGCACTACATATTAGTCTTTTCATAATTGATGCCGGATTTAACCACCTAACATGCACCGGCTCAAACACTCCTCAACACCGCTTTGTATAATGCAGACCTCAGCAGTTGTTTGCAAGCCCGAGTGTGTGTTTTTGGGATGACAGGTTATGCAAGCAGATTTTTAACAACAAGTATTAATGCCTCCGACGCAGGAAACATGTTCACTTCTATTCTGGAGCCTTTTTCTTTCAGCTTATCTGTTGTACCAGGGTAGCCATTTGCTTCACTCTATACTCCAGTTAATTCACACCCTGTAGTAAACAGAGATGGGAACACTCAACCTCATTGTCCCCAGAGCTTTACTGAGGTTGTGCAGCTTTGAGATCTGTCCTAATTATATTATAAGGGCCTCTTGTTTTCTCTGTAGTTGGCTGCTGTTTCTAGTCATCATCAGTCAGTGGCAGTGTGTGGGAGGCCTCCACACACTGTAGTACACAGGGGACATATGCGGGTAATGAATAAAGATAGCACACTCTATATTTTCATGTAGGGGGTGAAGAAATAACTAAAATATCCCAGCAGAAGTGCAGTTCCTTGTATTTTTAAACTCTCACATGAAAGACACATATTTGATCTTTCTCAGGAAATACAAATATTTAATCGTCATAATGGTTCAAATTTTACTCCACAGGATTTCGTCTCTTTTTAAGACTCTGCCTTAGCACTGCCATGTGTTTTTTTCTGCTTTATGTCTTTTCTTAGCCCCAGTCTTTGACTATGAAGACATCCCTTCTCCGCTGAGTGAGTCGGAGAGCACCATCACTGTGCTGCTGCGCCCTGCACTGGCAAGAGGGGCTCCTGTCAGGTACAACTAATACCATGTTCACTCCTACGCCAGGCTTCTTTCAGTGCTCATCTGCACTGTGATATTTATAGCTGCAGCCAAAAAGAGCTCTCCAGAGCAAATACTTCTGTAGGTTTGTTGCATTGCTGATACCTTTTTAAGAACAAGGTATGAAGAACCTGGGAAGTTTTAAGATTTTGTACAGTATCTGTAAAATGAATTGCCACAAATCCATTTCTCAGTGCAACCAAGGTCACATCAGGATACTAGACCTGATCCTGTCCTGATTGAACTGGTATTGAAACAACGACCAAACAAAGCCATTATCACTCTGTCTTCCCTAAAACCTGACTCACAGTGTCAGAAACTTTTGGAGTGACAGCACATAGCAAGCAATCATGTTGAGTGGTTGACAGCTGTGTCACTGTAACAAGCGTTGCACTCCAATTTCAGTCAGGAATAAAGGTTGAGAAAAATAGAAGCACTAGACTTTAAAAAAATGAAAAAAAAAGAAAAAGAAGAAACTTAGAGGAATGATCGTAGAGGAATGAATTCCTCTGGGTCAAACAGAACAATGCTCATAGAAATATGTATCATTGTGTGGCGTGTGAAAGAAAAAAACAAAACAAACCCTACCTTTAAAGGTGGCCATGAACACCGACGCCTCTGGAGAGTATTTGACATTGCTAATGGCTAGGTAGACAAACAGTAGAGGATTGCTTTGGTGAATGAATTTGTGAATTGTGAGGATGTAGTTATAGCAGTTCACATGACAGAACAGTAAAGTGACCACACACA
>JAPZDZ010000008.1:19117923-19128381 GCA_029783805.1 Acanthurus tennentii | reverse complement strand
ACTCTAAAACTTTGCAACTTTTCCCACACCTGGAGTTCACTTTGGATCCCAAGTAAAAACCTTTAAATGCTAATCAGAAGACCATATGAGATCTGTGTGTAATTAACACTGTACATTGTGTCAAATGATTCGAAGCAGATTTGACCACAGTTTAAGCCGCATGCTAAAGTTAGCACACATTCTATAATTGATGCTAAAACATTATGTATAGCATCTCTGAAGGTGCTCCATTTAACATTTGTAATGTGGACAAGGTTGGTCCTGAAGATGAAGTTACAATTACAAGGAATTACAATTCAAAATTGGAAAACAATCATAAAGATGTTTGAAGAAGTGTGTGGTTTACAGTATGTGGAGTATACACGGCTGGTTCAGTGCATTTATTTATATGATGGCCTATACTGGGATAAAAAGAATGAATCTTATTTCTCTCCTCTCTCCACAACGCTCACTCTCATTAGCTTCAGGAAGGCCAGCTCGTGGTGCGTCACTTCCAGTTCCTGCGCTGGTCCCCCTACCGCGATGTGCCCGACTCAAAGAAAGCCTTTCTTAGCCTTTTGGCGCAAGTTCACAACTGGCAGAGGGAGTGTGGAGAGGGACGCACCATCGTCCACTGCCTGTGAGTCCACTTACAGACATCTGCACCAAAAATATACATGGAAATGGCCAGTGCTGATATGAGCCTTTTAGAATCAAGCTTCAGTCTAAGACCAACCTAGACTTTAAATAGGAACTTCAAAGAAATGATTAATTCAACATCTCCTCATGAGTTCTGTCTTTTGTCTGAAAGAGAGTGCTTTAGAACCCACTCTTAGACTTTCAACTAAAGAAGAAATTTTTTAATTTGAAATTGAAATTTGGTTCTCAAGTAGACTTTGTTCTCAAAAGATGGCACACTGCTTTATATTATTCACCTCACTGCTGTGAGACTTGCAGTGGTCACATATTAAGAAAGTTTGCATACTTTTTGGGGTTGTTAAATCTCATTAACTCTAAGTTGCAGTGAAAAAAACAACCATTAAGTGTTTGTGTCTTTACATTAGCTGCTTGAGTAGAGACGTCTGCTTTCCATTAGATTTATTCCAATCTCCACGTCGGGGCCCTTTGATCTCTGGAGGTCAGGCTGTGTGTTAGACGTCTCATATCTGATTAAGTCCTCGCTCCTGTATTTTAATCAGAACTTTACTCAGATATTCATCTTGAAAGTCTGCCAGTTGGCCTTTTTCTGACAGCATGCTTGATCTGTGCTCAGTCACACTGTGACATTTCACTCTGTAGCTCCCCCCTTCGAGAGGCTGTCTGAGCTGCTGTACCACATCTTTATTAGGTCACTCGTGTCTTTATGCTCCTTTTTGTGTGTGTGCGCGCGTGTGTGTGTGTGTGTGTGTGTGTGTGTGTGTGTCTTTATTCATTTCTTTTGGGGTAGGAATGGCGGCGGTCGAAGTGGTACTTTCTGTGCCTGCACCATGATCCTGGAAATGATTCGTCACCACAGCATGGTGGACGTGTTCTTTGCTGCCAAAACACTGCGCAACTCCAAGCCAAACATGGTGGAGACAATGGTAAGCAAGCATCAGTCTTTATCCGTCTTTACTACAGTGCTTCTCAGTTGTTTTCTGTTAAGCCCCCCCTAGGAAGAAGAAAACATGTTGCGGACCCCACCACGCCACAACTATAAACAGTATCATTTGTCTATAAAATTGCTACATGTACACCTCTGCATAACATTGTATCCTTATTAACATTAAGGAAAACCAAAAAAAAAAACGAAAAAGAAAGACATATAGATGCACTTACAACAAAGAATAACTAACCCTCACCTTGTTTTTTAGTCTGAACCAGAAAAGATTAAAGGTGCATCAATCTGATAAATAAGTGTCGTCATCTTTCCTCATCTTAGCTTTCGGGAGACTTTTGTTTGTCTCATCATCTCCATCTCTCTCTGCCTTTCTTTTCATCCCTGTTAAATATTTTTCCATTGTGTCGTCTGTGCGTTTGTGTCGTCTGTGCGTTTCTAATAATTAGCAGACTACATGTAGGCATGTGTCGTAGACCGACCTCTGCCTAGTCTGTTCAGAATTCTTGCTTTCGCCTTTGCTTCGTGCTCCACAACTTATTCAAAACACGATCGATTAGACGTGTCTTTGGAGCTCATCTGTTTTCCGTCATTTATCATTTTCCATTTTAAAAGCAAGAATGAATAAATTTTAAACCCTCATGACTTTTGAAAACAGTGATCACCCAAGACACAGCAGCGTGAAAGCGCCACTGCCACCTACCCTAGCGTATGTGCAGTTACACTTTATTCTGATATGGCAATGAAAAAGAAGACGATAGTTTCACCGTGCATGTTCCTGGGGGTCACACGCGCCCCCCTGGCATTTATCTCCCCCCCCCCCCATTTGAGAAGCACCGCTTTACTGCAACATATTATATCATACTATGCTGTCGTGTCACACAGGTAATGTTGGGGAAATTAAACGGTGTATTGCAGGAAGAGAAGCAATTTAAATGAAATATTTTCCAGAATACATAAATAACTTTGTTTTTGCTTTGGTTTAACTTACTCTGTATTTTTCTTAATCTGTTCATTCAGACAAAGTACTGTGAAAACTGTGTTTCTCTCAGTAATACACAGTTTAGACTGAATGTGAATTAAATTTTAAATGCAGCATATTGAACACAAACTCAAAGAAAAGCAGCAAGAGGGTGCAAATCAATACATTATTACCCCATATAGTGCAGATTGAATCAAGGACTGTTGAAAAATGTATCAATTTGAGAAATAAAGTACTTGTCCTTAGACTGTATGATTCCACAAGCAAACAGACACAAGATAAAAGGAGAGACAGAAGGTAAATGATAGAAAGAACGTGTTGCAGTAACACTGAGATCAGTTAGTTTGCATGGAATCAGACCTCTAAAGGAGTGTGTCACCTTCTTGCCTAGCTAGCTGGCTATGTACCAACATCCATGACAAATATTAACAAAAGAATGGCACACATGCATGGAAGAGCAGCTGCACAGGTGGTTGGAAGTCATCTTTCAGAGAGAGTTATTGCTTTGATGTAAGTAGCCTCAAAAAAACAAAATAAGAAGATTAGCCAACAACAACACAAAGTCAGGCTGAATATTAAAGTGAAATAAATTTTGGCAGTTCAGTTGGGCTGTCAGAGACTGTAGCTTTCAGCAAGTATAACTCAAGAGGAAGAAAACTGCACATTTGCTGGAGACTTTTTACGACAACTGATTTATACCGGGAGAAAAAAGAAGACTGAATTTCTAACCTTTACTACAAACCTGCATTACATTTATATTGTTCTCATTTCACCCTAAAAAAACAACCTAAAAACACTTATTCAACTCCTTAGCTCCTGTGTGATTCAGAAAGAAAGTGGAAACACTTGACATCATGTAAAGCAAATGATTTATTTTAAAATCTAAGTCCCAAACACAAACTTTGCAAGTCAAAATTATAACCATTTGTTTTCTTTTAATTTAGAAGAAAAATACAACTAATTAAGAACGTTTTGCACATTGAGAAGAGATGATGAGCAGAATGAACAATGTATGCATTAAAAGGAAAGTTAGCTTCCAAACATTCTTCCATCTAAGTATTGTGTCAGACAGCCATAAAATGTGCAATTAAATTCATTTATCCATTTTCTGCCACTCATCTCAGTCCAGGTCATGCAAATGTGTTTAATTATACCATTAAAATATTGTATAGTGTTTGGAATCTACATAAGAATTCTTGGTCTTGTCCTCCCTACTGGTTTTTCTTTGTTTTGTTTTTTTTAACTTTTGCTGGTGTGAGTGTGGCCCAGGTATTCATTTAATTTCTCTGCGGTTTTAAAAGATAAGCAATTCAGTGATCAGTTCATTGGTGGTTTTTCTCTGTGCATGGACTTTGTGGACAATAAAACAAGTAAAGACACGAAGAACTAAATTATGACATTAGATCAGTACGTAATCTCTGACATGAACCAAACGTACAAAAATAAAAACTTCTACATTTGTGCAAATTATCTGTTGTGTATAACTTTGGTTGATATTCTTGCTTGTTCTAGGAGCAGTACCGGTTCTGCTATGACTTGGCCCAGGAGTACCTGGACTGCTTGGAAGTCAGATAGCACCAATCCCTCAGTTCGTGTCCTCCTTTGAGGAGAAGGCCTGGATCCTGGATCCCACATTCTGGATCTCTGCTCCTGCCTCCTTAGTCTATGTATACAGCTCTGGTTGTCTTCTTCGCCATGCCTGGATGAAATGTTCTCTGCCATAAAAGACTTGACTGACAAAGCTCACTGGACAACTTGTAACATACTATTGACACACTTTTTTTTTTTTTTTTTGCTTTTCCTCTGCGCTCTAATACAACCTGTACTCTTTTGTGCCACTATACATCTGCCAAACCAGAGGACACTTAACAGGAGTGGAGTTCATTTTGTAACGCCCACTGTCAAGGCAGCCGGACTACCTGTTGTACACCTCGCTGACAAGATTCAAAGAGCTCAGCTGTCTCCTGCCTTACTATGAACAAACACTGAGGAAACCACAGTTGATGCCAAACACTGGGTGATATGTTGTGTTTGTTTGTAACACTGTAAAATGGTGCAATCTGCTGTTGGTGAACATCCCATGTCGTCTGTACTATATTTGAACTTTATCGTGGTTGAGGCTAACACATGAAGATTTACTTAGGGGAAAACGGATGGAGGTCTGTCACATCTGATGGACGTATCTGTACAGTAGAGTTGTCTTGGACCTAATTTCTCTTTATTTATTTTTCCGTGTATATAGATGTTATTTTCCTCCTTCCCATGGGTGTTTCTAGATGTTCTCAACGTCCTATCAATGTGCCAATCCATTCTCTCTGTGTCTGTAAATGGGGACCACTTCAACATCTGCATGCCCAGTCTTAAGTGTTTCATTGCAGTGTGTGGGCCAAGTCTGCTTCAGGGTGGATTCTGCAACGTGAATCCCTCCGCTAGTCCTGAGAGAGCTCTGTAAGAATAACCATGTAAGAATAACCACATGTTGCTGTGAGAATTCGGCAGAATTCTGTCGCTTTCTAAATTTGTATTTATTCAGTGTGTTTTATTTTCTATATAGTGTATAAAAGAGGAAAGGTAATAAAATAAGTTGTTGCTTAACAGCCAGGCTTTTTGGAGAGACTTTTTTTTACACCTCACAGAGAGGGGTGGGGCCAGAGAGGTCCTAGGGTCACCTTGGAATGGCACTCCCCCCACCATTAGTCAGTCAGAGGTTGGCATGTGAGCATAATGGGT
Organism: Acanthurus tennentii; assembly: GCA_029783805.1. Lineage (NCBI taxonomy): Eukaryota > Metazoa > Chordata > Actinopteri > Acanthuriformes > Acanthuridae > Acanthurus > Acanthurus tennentii. The sequence continues at coordinate 19,123,093 of JAPZDZ010000008.1, read as the reverse complement.
GGATTTCAGAACACAATTACTGGTACAAACCCAGAGACGACACAAAGACACACAAAATGAGGGGTCGTGCACTTTTGTACTATTGAAGGATGGGGGGCCTTTAACATGTCTGTCTCCATGGTTCCTTGTTTTATAATCTGTTGTAGGTTATTTTAAGTTACAAAGCAATTATTAAGTGATTTAATCCCCTGTAAATATATAATGTTACCATTAATAATGATACATTTAGCAAAGTTACCTGTGGTGATCACAACAGCACCCAAATTGGTCTTAATCAGCCCTTAACATGTTTTTTTTTAACGTTTTTTAAAATGCGCCCCCTCTGCCCAGCCCATTTAAACGTTTCTTATAAAGCTGCACTCTGCAAAAAGTTTTCCTCCGGCAGTCATGTGAAGAAAGAGTTGATGACACCTACACAACACCGCCGATGTGACCGCCCCAGCCTCTTGCTACCAGCAGATATTGTTGCTAAAAAAAAAATCCGGCAGTTCATTTACTTGACCTGTGTTTTAATTTACGCTTATCATTTAATTAGCGACTTTAATGGACTTTTTTATCAATACCACCAAACAGGGCCTCTAGGATTCAGCCATCTCTTTAATTGGAGAGTCTTGATGATCCATTGATCGAGAGCCTGACGCACTTAATCTGCATGTGGTGCCTTACAAGCAATGACACATCTAGTTACTGTGTTTTATGAGTGGATGATAAGCTCTGTTTGACCCTTCTCTGCCCTCTGTTTCTTATCATATACTGTACTACTTCTGCTGCCTGTGCAGTTTTTAAATGAAAGACAGGACACCGACAGGAGTTTTTCTTCCAGCAGAGGAGTGAGCGTAGAGAAAAGAACAAATGTATGCCAGAAATAGTCAAACAATGCGATATATGTTGAAGGCCTTGCTGTTGTTCGGCTGTCAGTGTTGTCTTCCACATTCGGTTACATTCTCTTTGTTTTTTTGAAGCAACAGATCTTCCTTTACTGCATTTAAAAGATGATGAAAAGCTGCATAATGTGTGTTGGAGAAAAAAAACACAATCGCTATTGTGTGCAGCGCACAAAGGGACAGGGATGACTCTTCTCAAGCATCTGTTTATGTAAGATTACAAAAAAACCTGTAAATGATTTTTTTTTCTCTTCATGTGCGGTGCTGGAAAGAAAACACAGGTCTTCAGATTCGCTGCTGCAGCCTCTTTCTTTTGGAGGCTGATCTGAACCCTTAAGAGTACAGTGTAAGCGTCATTGTCACAGCGACAGTGTCTGTAATTATTGTAGAGGCCATTGTTTCACACTGAAAGGCTGCATTCAAGCCCTGGAACTGAGACTTTCTAGATGACTGAATGCAATGAAAAGCAGAATGAGGGCTTGTTGGTATCTGGGGATCCTTATCTTGATGAGTTCATTAATCACAGGACATTTTCTGCACACACACACCCACACAAGCTTGCAGGAAAAAATATTTTCATTCCAGGCAATCAACAGAAACATACAGATTATCTCATTAGTACATAAAGGTGGTAACAGAGCTTTGTGATTTAAAAAGTAGCGGTAGCGTTTCAGTCCCAGCTCTCAATATCCCTCTGCACATGAATAGTTTATTATTTGCTCTTTTGTTTCATTTTTCGTCACACCCTCCTACTAAAAGAGCAATCACAACAATCTTACGCATGCCTTTTGATTGTTCAAAATCGCACTCATAAGTTATTAATATCCACATAAAAGAGCAGACACGCTGAGCTGTTTTAGCAGACTATAAGCCAATGATAAACAACACCGGGCTGGTTTCCACAACAAATCTGCTGGCAGTGGGTTATACTTTGTCTTTAGTCCAGCAGGCTCTGCAAGACAAGGCTTTTACTTATCCCTGTCGTGTAAGTCCACAGCTTTTAAGTTCTGCAATCAATCAGTTGCTTGTTTTCTGGTGTTCATAGCGTTGGGCTGGGGGCTTTTGTTTTTTTATTACATCTTTATTCAACCAGGTGAATACCATCAAGATCACGAAACTACTTTTCAAGACCGCTGCCCAAATCGCAGCAATATAAAGATTCAAATGGCATAAATGCAAACCTTCAGAAAGCATAAACAAAATATTCAGTGTAAACTTGCAATTCAACTATCTAAACCACATACATGCAAACATTAAAAAACAGACTCAGGACTTGTGTTCGAGCATGTGGGAGCTCATCCTGGATCCGTTGCAACAGAAGTCTGCAGTAAAAACCTGTGTGAAAAATATAAAATAAAGATGCATCTCTTCCCCCCACTGGCTTTGTTTAATGCCCCAGCCATGCAGTGGGTAGCCACATGAATCAATTAATATCTCCTTCATTCTGACACAAATTCACCATGGGAGGTGGGCCGCAGCTCAACTGGCAAAAAGAGATGTATCTATGTGTCTCCCCAGACTGATGACAGATTCAATTTGAGCTCACTTTATCTCCGTGCGGATTCATCTTATCTCTGACATGACTTTACATTGCATTAAATTAGATTACTCTTAACGGGTATGTGGACTGGAAGCTTCTCTCATCCCTTTACACGGTTAAATCGAATAATGTCGCTCAAGGTCTGCAAAACCCATTTTGAGATAGTAAGGCTGCTGACAATAAAAGCTGGTGTTTTTTTTTTTTTTTTCTAAGAAAATGTGTCATTCAGTATGGCAATCATCATTGATTATGTCAAGCCCAGATGATAGAATGTCCATGGAGGCAGCAGTTTAATGGCAAATATGGCAGGACATCAGTCGGGGTAGCCCATGGCAGTGCTGAAAACATTGGAAAGGAAAGAAGTGATGAGACTGTTCTCCCACCCACAGCACAATCTATTGCGGTGGGAGGGAAGATGTGAGGCGATGGCCGAGGGCGAGTCAATAATGACCCTGCTTTATCCAAGTGGCTTGCAGTTTACAGGGTCTGCATCTTCATCTTCCACCTCCGGAGGGGGTCCGAGGTGGCACACAAACACACACACACACACACACACACACACACGCACGCACATAGATACAGTATATTTGACATAATACATATAAACTTGCTCCATTAGCTGTGAAACACAGCCTCCGCTCTTTTCTAAAAGTAATCCATCTTTTAAATACTGAATCTAAAATGACTTAAAAAGAGCCTTTAAAATGCTAAAATATTGAGCACATTTATAAGTATTAATTCATCCCCAGTGTTGGGCATGTTGCTTCTAAAATGTGATTGATTAGATTTTACTAGTTCATTTTATTTAAAAGCACCAAGTTATTTTACAACAGTACTGTCTGTAAAAAGTAATAAGTTACTCATACACTACTTTTACATTTCTCTTACCAAAATAATGTCCAAAGTTTGTCTAGATATTAAAGAATTAAATTATATTCCGTCAATAATCAAAGTACAAGGGATTGAGTTAACTGCAGTTCATTACAAATCCAGTGGGAGGCAGCATTGTGGGGCCATATAAAGGCTTGTCGTTTGTCAACAACTACTCTGACTTGTTTGTCGAAGTCCACCATACCACAATGTTTTTTGTCCTTTTCCCTGAGAAACTCGAAGTAATGTGAGTGTGACCAGTCAGAGGAAGCTCAATTTGACTCTGTTTCAGCCATTTCGCTATTCTGTCGAAGCAAATCTTCTTCAGAGACTTCTTCACTGTTAGACTGGCAGAACTGAGACTGAGTTTGTTAACAAACTCTTGAAAATGATATCTGCAAGGACTTAATTTTGGGTTGTAACTTGATACCAGCCACAGTAACTGTAATAATATTATCAGAATTTCATTAGTAACGCGTTTAGGGTTGACCATTGAGCGCACCTGAATATAAGCCGCACCCACTAAATTTAAAAAGTAAAAAGAATTTGTACATAGGCCGCACTTGTCTATAAGCCGCAGATGTTCACGTTGTAACATGGGATATTTACACAGAATAATATATCACAGAAAGATTTTTTTTAACTTTTGATTAAATAAATGTATTTTTCCGATCAGTGCCTGTAACACGGCTGGTTAAAAAAATTAAAAATACAGTAGCCTACCAGAAAAATCATTGATTGCATTCTACAGATAAAGCAAAACATGGTCCAATCCCAGGGTTCATCTGTCATGTTTCAAGTGAGAAAGGGTCAAACATCTAATTATTAGTGATTGTTTCAAAAATCTTTTAATTCTCTGTATTTGATGGAAAAGAAAGACTCTCGAGGGATAAGTTAACAGAGCAGGAGAGGCTGTCCAGGTCCCAGCAAGCTGAGTCCTCTTTTGATCTGTCAAAAGTGAGCAGAGGATCAGTGGAAACAGCAGCATGAAAGACAGGACACAGGACACACATATGAGGCCATCCTCAGCAGGTGAATTCAGGTGATCTCCAGCAATGATGACATAACAGAGAGGAAAGAGAACAAAGACAGTTAGCAGCAAAATGAAAAGTTACACTTATTACTTTATATCCTTATGCAACACAGGATTACAAAATAAAATAAAAATTGGTCGCCCTTTAAACAATACAACATAATAGATTAGGATAAAAAAGAGCAATGTACATATATAATTACACTTAAATACCCAGGGAATAAGTCTGTGCACTTTATGAATTTACATCTGGTGAAATGATACAGCAGCAACAAGATGGTATTCACGTTATGGTCCACATTTTCAAATGAAAAGTCTAACACCTGAAAACACTGTCCATCAGCTTTAACTCATTTGAGCAGCTTGCAACAGATATGTAAAAAAAAACAGAGTCCATCTCTCATCCTCCTGTGCTCTGTGTTTTGGAGCGCAGGACTGTGTTTGGAACACAGTCCACACATTGAGTGCAACAAACCTAATCCGGGTTGTGGTGGGACAGACAGGTCTCTGCAATGACGGGGAGACAGCAGCCTCTGATTTTCCCAGTCCCATTTGTTCATTACATTTTTGGTTAGCCAGGAGTAGTCCTGAGTCCAAGTCTTGCCACTGGCTCTTGTCCCAGTTTTATTTTCCTGTCCTCTCCTGGTGGTCTGGCTTGTCTGGCTGGGCGGTCAGAAGCGGTCATGGGCAGTAAACATCTCAAAAATCCACTGCTCTTAATCCAAACCCTATGCTTCCTTTTTCACTGTTGACAGGTATACTTCTCTGTTTCACCAATAAATCTAAAAAACATAAAAGACCAAAAGGAAAAAAAAAGTAGCAAGTTTGATGGAGCTAATGGTC
>JAPZDZ010000008.1:19052080-19062867 GCA_029783805.1 Acanthurus tennentii | reverse complement strand
GCCAGTGAAAAAGCCCTATATGTCTGTTTGTATGTGTGTAAGTAAGTAGTTTATGTGGGCTCCATGAACTGGTAAAAGTATTAAAACAAACATCTTTAAGCCTATATAACATATTGCTATGTTTATTAACCTTTATTTTCGATCAGTAGCTCACATCAGGTCGTATTTTGTTGTGATTCCATTGCTAAGTGGATTTCAAGCCCTCTGCCGCATGTAGGGCTAAACAACGCCCCCTAGCTTTGACGTAATAACAACATACTATGGCTAATTGTATGGTTTTAAATTGCTTAATTATTGCCATAAACATTGTAGTCAACCTCTGTAGACTCTCTATACATGTATGTATGGGTTTCATTGAATAGTAGCTGTCCAAAAATATGCTGTGGATCAAACAGGATGGACAACTGAGCCAAACTAGTGATATTTTTTATCTAAATGAACATAAATGTAAATCTTTGCATTATTGCTCTTTTTTACACTGAATGCTATTACTGGGAAAGTTTATTATACTGGAACATTTTTAATTTCTTCTTTGCTGTGATTTTAAAGCCACAATGTACTTTTCTTTTTCTTCTTAATGTCTTTTTTAAGATGGAAAAATAGACCACACATATAATGATCTTTGGATAAACAAACAACTACAACATCGTCTCCCCAAGTCATTAAGTCATGTTTATTACTATTGTGGATTTATTCATTCAATCCACATTTTACGATCTTTTGATAAGATATCAGAATGTATTACTTTGTTGCTGCAAGCTTTAACATTCCTGGCTCACTTTAAAACTGTCTAATTTCCTGGGCTCTGCAATATCTCACGTCTGCAGAGTGGCTCCAACACAACTTCTTAGTGCAATTAATGGCTGATAACAGATAATTAAAGTTGCTATTGTTTGTGTGAACCATCGCAGCAAATTTGCCTTGGCTCTGAAGAAATATCCATGTCTCTATTTTTATCTGCGACTAACAGTTGATGATTACACTTTTTGTTAGATGCAAAACTAATCCACATGTGGAAATACAATTTGTTTGTCCCTTTGTTTCCTACTGCACATAATTGTATAGAGGCTCTCTGCAGTACTAGCAATATGATGTTTTTTTAAAAATTGTTTTAATGAACGACAAAGAGATAACCGATGTCCAATTGTAGATAAATGGCTAATGCCTGTGCCAAAGTCCAGAAATAGCCAATTTTTCCAGACAAAGTAATAAAAAAAAGAGCCCACAACAAATTGACGGAGCCCTTATTTGTTAAAATTGGAAGGCTTAAAGCGATGTACCATTTGTTCTCACTTTTGCTCGTGTTGAATATTTAATTTGGAAATACTTTTGGGACAGAGGTCTGATGAACAAGTGCTACAAAGCTGATATCACAGGTGACAGTAAATTTCAGGCTGCACATCGGACTTAATTTATTCAAATCAACACAAAAACTCGAGAAATGTGTTTGTTTTGCAGCAGATTCATAATCCTTCTGTGCACCAACAATTCCCCAACTTCCCTGTCAAAGCCAAGAAAGAACTGGAAAAAAGCAGAAGCACTTTGTGTCTTTTGAAAAACAGAATAACCATCCTCTGCCTCTCTCATTTGTCTCAGCAAAGACACATCGAAGCATGCATTATATCCCATCTGTTCACTTATATGCAATAGTTATTCTATATAATTTATAGAGGTCTTCTCCCTGTAAACTATCCACATATTGCTATTAGTTTTGCACAGAATGTGTAATGAAGCACCAAAGGTTTCCATTATGATTCAGACGACATGCCTGCTGGCAGTGTCTCAGATTCTCTCTTGATTGCTCCAACTTTCAGCAAGTTGGTTTGTTTTGCAGGAGAAATAATGCACTGATCTGCAAGGAATGAGACATAATTTAAGGTTAACGAGGATAAAAGCTGCTTTTAAAAGACTGGTGCAGTGGCAGTGATCACTTCCTGTATGTCTTAATGCTTAATGTTTGTGTATGTGGAGCATACTGTTGTGACTTCCACTGTTTGTTACTCACAGTCTGTGAAAAAGCAAATTTTTGGTTTTTTAAACACTCAAATTATTATACATGTGGTGTGCAGCTCTGGCTAATGCTCATGCTGATTAAAAGAATACTAAATGTGGTTTCAGATAGGCCTTAAGTGTTCAATATTAAACTAGAAGAGCACTTAGAGAGTGCAGACCTCTGCCAAGGCCAATAGTCCACACTTCTCTGAAGTCCAGTTCTTAACGCACAGCCACTATACATTACTTTACTGTCTGGATATATCTACAAAATGATTAGAATTATGTCTAAGAAAGGTTGAGCTTAGCTGAAACCTCATCCTCTAAGCTGTACATGACTTATTTCTGAAACAGTGGGAAGATGACTGTGTTACAGGTGAATCTTACCTGTTTTTAATGAGCTGTGAGACTGTAAATAGTCATGTGGAGAGCCTAAATGTCAGCCCTTCTTTTGTGTAAAAGAAATATTCCTTTTGAAATATTTATTTTGGATTGGTTCAATTTTAAAAATTTAAATTCCCCTTCCTGCCTCAAAAATTAATTTTTTGAATCAACTGAACATTATAATTGGTTCATTTTTTCAATCATAAAAAATGTAAAAAGTTTTTAAAAAATCTTAACTTTTCATGCCATTTTTGTGTCTAAGAAACTAATCGGAAATAAATATTTCTTACATTTGGTCCAGGGTTAAGCAATTTCGCTGCAGCCAGCAGCTGAGTGGGCAATAAGCTGCAATGAAATCTCTCTGAGAAACTGCATCTTCCACTTATTTCCACTTAAAGTGCTTGACAGACTTAATTTTTATCAGAAGTTCTGACCCTCACAACTTGAAAAACGGAAAAACCTTGTAAAAAAAAAACCAAAAAACCTTTTCTCTATAACTTTTGATTCATTCGATGATTTTAGGAGAAGTTTTGTTCAGAAGTGTCATCAGAGGTGACTTGTCTGTTAAATGTTTGCCAAGAACATGTAAATAATCAGCAGTGACATTGAAAGTCTTTTAGATTACACTAAGCTCTGTTCCCTGTACTTCAACATAACAAACTCCTTCTGGCACTCATGTTTCCACTTATGTCTTAATGCAACAATTCAGCTATAAAGAAACTTTAGAAAGAGTCTTCTCCTCGAGCAGAACCTGGTTAGACAAAAACATGAACTGACCAGGTTGAGTAAAAAGAAGAGCAAGAATAACTTCACCTTCCTTTTTAAATGTCTCTGTTGGTCCATCTGAGATCAGCTTTACAATAAAGTAAGTGATGTTAGCAATGTTAACTCCTCAACATGCATTTGTGGATGCTGCAAGGATCTCTGTTTACTGACAGAAAGCTCATTGTAATGCTGGTAATACAGTTATGTGTTTTACAAGGTAGTGGACTTTCTTCCATCCTCACATATGAAAGACTCAGCCTTTCAATGATGCACCTCTCACATCCAAGTATGGTGCTATCAGCTGTTAACAATGAACCTGTTTATCTGAGGAAGGATCCAAACAGTTTTTTTTTCCCAATTCTGCTTTTTATTAGGTTTTTTTTTTGTCTTCTATGTTACATGAGGCTGTAAAGTAAACCACAGAGTGCTTCCTATAAAAGTGGCCACTTGTAAAACATGAAGTCTGCACGGAGGGGCCAAAAACTGCAGTGCAGTTTAGTCTCCATAGCTAATTACCTATTTATGATGACTACAAAGGGAATGACTTTTTAAATAAATTACTAGTTTTAACTGTATAATGTTTATAGACATGCATAATGAAGGGCATGGTCGCTCTGACTGAGAGCAGAGTCCAACTGCCTTACAAGTATCACACAGTCATTGATTGTAATACTTGGCAGTGTGAATCCTCCCCAGCTCCCCTTTCCATCCAAATGTGGTCACTTCTGGCTCAAGAGAAACAAGATGATGGCAGTCATAATGCTAAACTCTAAGCTTTAGACGCTTAATGGCACACTAATGTGTGACAATTAATTTACAAAGTTTTTAAAATGAATGTTTGAAATTAAAGTATATGACTTGTGCAAATGAACAATATCTAAACAATCCAACACTTCGCCCAATATGTTAAATGTAAGTATTTTATGGAATCTGGATCAGAAGATGGATCAGTGACGTCAGTGTGACGCCTGATAAGTGCCAGTATTAGTAACCAATGCTGATGTTGGATCAGATTACAAGCACCTGATGACAAAAGTTTCCCTCCACATGTAGAAAAAAGGTTGAAGGGGAAGAAATGATTTTGGTATTGATAACTCCCAAAGCAGTGATAAAAAACAAAGTCTGTTATACAAATGAACAAAAATTTGATACAAGGTAGATGGCATATAAATCTTTCATTGCTTGACAAGTTTAAACAGATAAAGAATCTCATATAGATACACAAAAAATATATTTTGTTTAAGGGTTCTCTGCTGAAGTTAACAGAGGTTAAAATGTTTTATTGGAACACTTTTAAGAAAATAGAGAAAATATGTGAGTGGACGTCAGAGCCTTTGTAGAATGTAAACCTAATGATACTCAGCAGGTCAGCAGAATGAGCAGGAATTATTCTCTCATGAATATACACCGATCATTTTATGGAAGTTGGACCAAAAATCATTTATATCATTCTGAAAAAAGAGAAATTAAAGGTGTATTTGTTATGTTTTGCATTGATGTTCTTTGACATTATAATTAGTTCCTTGGATTTGGTTTGAGGTTGAACTTGTGGTTAATATTATTATTATTATAAGTTATTTTTATTTTAAAATGTTAACAAATAGATGTTTATACTTCTAAACAGCAGTTTTAAAATCTCTTTATTCTTTTAAAAAATACTGTCTGGCCTATAATGATAAATTCTCCTGCCTTGAAGGAGAAATGGGATCTTTTGATTTACATTACTTGAATACCCCCAATGCAAAGAAAGGACAAGACAGAGAGGCAGACAGACAGGGAGGCAGGCAGGCAGTCAGACAGACAGGCAGGCAGGCAGGAAGGCAGGCAGGCAGGCAGACAGACAGACAGGCAGGCAGGCAGGCAGGCAGGCAGAGTGCATCTCAGCATTCAGTGATCGTTGTCACTACTGTTTGTGTGTGAATGACCAAACTTGCCTTCCCTGCAGTGCGGCACTGAAGGGTGCAGTCACCGACATGCTCTCGCAACAGCCCCCCCCCCCCAAAAAAAAGCTCCCACAGGCTGTATCCTGATACTATGTTGTGCCTTTTTATCCCCGCCCCCCCGCAGGCACTCTTCCATTCCCATTGCGTGGACTGCAACCTCCTCCCTCTTCCGCCTGCTTTTTGCTGTGAAATGGAGCCCTTCTCAATCACACAGCGCTGTTGGCCTGCTCTTTATTTCACTCGTCCTTTTTTTTTGTTCCCTCTCTTTCTCTCTGGCTGGGAGCTTATCTGAGAGGCTCAGCTGCTGGTCGACTGTCCACAGAGAACCCCAAGCCACAACAAAAACACTCTGGCAAATATAGCTTCTCTTGGCGTGACTTTATTTATGTTAAGTACTGAGACACTTCAACTTTTTACCGTAACCTCAACTTGAAATGTGGAAAATGATAAGCTTTCCCTCTTCACTGGCATGATACATCACTGAAATGCCACTGAAAGTGAGTCAAGGGAAGGAGGTGATGACTGTGTTTTCCTGATGTTTTCAGGACTGTGGGGAGGTAATATCATATCTGTGCTGTCCAATGAAACAGTGCATTTCAGAAATGTCAGCTTTTCATGGAATAAAAAGCAAGTCTTGTTTTCAGCTCATGATGCTTCTGCAGACAGTTAGCTGGATTTTTAAAAAGGGCAGGCGAGTGTTCTTAACCCTTAAACGAGCAGTTAAACCTACAAATTTACAAACTGTGAGATGAAGATTTTCTCCTGACACCATTTTACTGTATGCAATAGGGCACAAATATTGATAAAAATATAAGTAGTATAAAAATATTTCTTTTTTATTTATGTTCGATAATATCTTAAAGCTGCAGCAGTGGAGTATTGGTCTGTTAGAGTTTTTATTTGTGTCTGCTGGCACTACATTATGTAACTACACCACACACATATGAGTTGAAAAAACTTAAAGACAGATTAAAAAAAAGTTAAAGTTTAGATTTAACTTTCAGTTTTAAATGCAGTGGACACGTATGACAGTTCTTCATCAGTTGCTCTCATGTGTTGAAATTTTGCATTTTTGTCAGAAATAAAAACAAAACAAAGAGAGAAAATTGTAGAATCAAGAGAAGTTATTTGCATTTCCTTGCCATAAAAAAAAAACTACACCCCCCTCTCTAAGTGACATCATCTACTCTAACTCTCCCGTAGGCGTTCACTAAACCAACACTTTGGCTGAAGTGATCAGTGTTGTTATGAGCTGGAGCTAAAACTCTGTTAAGTGAGGTTGGTGATGGAAGTGGAAAATGAGATATGTGATGTGCAAGTAGGATTTTTGCCTGAAGCGGGCAAACATCTGTGAAGCTGCTTTCGTGATGTGTCCCTGATGCTGCAATGCGGTGCTTGTTAGTGATATGCCTCTGGAGTTGGGCTCAGTCTTTGTTGCAGGCTTTTCCCCACCAACACCCCCACCACCACTTATGACCCTGTGAGACCAGCATCCACCTGATGAATGTACCTGACTGTGCAATTAAATTCTGCTTAGCACAATGTTCTGACCCCACACCCACCACTGCAGTACCAACTTGCCCCCATCTAGCTGTCCTTTTCCAAGCCCCATGCCCTGTGGCACCAACAGGTCCTGCCCTCGGTGCTGCTCCTGCCCCCACCTCTTGTACTGCTTCTGGTCCCAACTGCTGCAGAGGCAACAGCTTCAACTCCACAACTTTACACAAATCTGGCGACCAAATGCTGCGGCCGTTCTGTTACACTGCAGATGTGCTGGATGGATGATTGCAGCATTCTGACAAACAGGACAAAGAACCAAATCATTTCAGTATGTATGAATAACTATTATAAATTTAACCAATTTATACCTTTTTTAAAATTAATTTTTCCATTCGAGGTCATGTCAAGCTTGAGCAGATTAACTCTGATGTCATCATGACTGCATTTCTAAGTACATTTACTAAAATTAGTTACTTCAACTGAAGGAAAACGCATTTTTAATGTGTATCCAAAATGACAGCAACATCAATAATAACACTGTTATTTCATTTATCATGAGTAATGGAGTTGAAAAATCTGATTGTATGCATTATTGACCTGCGCAGCCTCATAATCAGGGAAACTAATCACTGACACTGCTCTAATGTCTGACTGAAATGTGATTCAGATGATGTTTACTAGCTTAGCTTTGATTTTTCACACACTTTTCGAAGTTAATGTCTTTATACTTGTAACTGTGGATTCCTGGACCTGCAGAATCTTCTTTGGCACTAACAAAGAAATGAAAAGTCAACACACACATGTACCATACTATTGTTACATATAAGGCTCCTTACTCAAGACGCTGAGGGATTCTAAAGAAAAATTTCCTATCCATGGAGTTTTGTAATCTGAAACCCTTACTGACAGTCATTATATTCAGTCCCTGAAGGGTTTTTTCTTCAATAAAAACAAATCAGCTTTGAAAACACATTTGCAATATCCTCTCCTTGATATTTCAGCTAATAAAAGCCTGTGTGTTTTCATAAAAACTGTAGACATCTTCCTCAATAGCTTCGACCTTTTGACCTCACTTATTGTTAATACAACACTTGAAGCGACATCGATAAACACAATTTGGTCCATTTATTGATGTGCAGCATCAGCATAGTGCCCTTGAATCATTTGACCCTTTAATTTTCCTCTCTGAGTCATCTTCCACGTGAATCAATCTCATCGATGGCCTCTCAGATGCCCATGAAGGAGCGGGGAGTTGACATCAATACAGCTTCATTCCCAGGCATTCAGTGTGTCAGCTGGACAAATACTTTTCTAAGAAATGAGCCAGCCCTCATGTCTGCCTCTGTGTGGTGTTTTTATTTTTGCACCAGGCAGTGTCCAAGATGCAGAATGTGTTGTTTATTATCAGTGTAATTAATGTGGTGATTCAGTTAATAAAAGTGGATTTGGAAATTACACGACTAGCCCTGGCAATACCTTGTTACTGACTGCTGCAGTGATACATTTCTGACAGGAAAGAATGTTAATATAAATACATAATGCCTGTTTGGACAGATTCTGGACTTATGTATATTTAACAGCTTTTTTTCTTTATTGTCTAACATGACATTTTTTACTTATAACAATGCGTCAATAATTTTTTAATGTAATGTATTTTCTCCTGTTTGTGTGGTCTTGCTTTTGTTACTTGGGGGCAAAAGACAATGTTATTTTTACGCTCTTTTACAAACGTGTAAAGAAAAAAAAACTTCTTTGGCAAATACCACTCTGGTGTTCCAGCACTCTGTATCTCTTTGATCTGTTTGCTGTTTGAGAGCATCTGCAATTGCACCTCCTTCATTTTTCCTCACATTCATCACCACCTAAGACATCTGTGCATGAAATGGAATCATTGTAGACAGTCTGTATGAAGCTTAATGTAAAAAGCAATCCACTTACTCTCTAATGAAAACGTTTCCTGCTTTGTGGACGACAGTTTACGTCCAGGTGAATCTCAGTGCTTCAAGATGCTGATAAAACACCTGAGATCTGGATCTGGATTTGGATTGCAGGTGGCTGAAATCACTCAGTCTGTTGTGAGCTGGCTTTGACTCCAGTGTTTAGTATTCTGTGGTGTCCCTTTGTTAGATTCAGTTTGTCGTCCAGGCTTCGTTACAGCCTCTCAGGGACAACAACAGCACTTTGAAGTTCATGTCTCTTACACATTATCACAGTGAACAGAATACATCTCTCCTTGCAATTTATTTTCTCTTACTATTTTGAAATAACTTATTCTGCATCTCTCTGAGTTTTTCGGTTGTAAAACTGTCGATCTTCACTGAATACACAACAAATTATTCTTTTCCTGGAGTATACTGATGAGGTGAATCTAGGTAGACACTATTATCCCTGATAGATTTTCACCATTTAAATTAAACTAATCACAAAGGAGAAAGAATGATGAGAGAATGAATGGGATTTAAGATATAGATTCTGCAAAAGCAACTGCAACTTTTGTAAATTATAGCGTGTATTTCTGCTTTTTACAGGCTCAGAAATCTTCGGTGGCTTCAGTGTGTGGCTCTGCAGTTGGCGGATCTTACCAAAAGCAGCAGGTCCTGAGGACAGAATGACTTTCAGAAACACCACATGGGAGGAACCACAGGTACACAATTAAATAAAATTTCTGCTATCACGCAGCCTCTCAGCAGCATCGTGTTGAATGATATCTGCTGTTTGGAACAGGTGTTGCTATGAGCACTGCTGTATCTAATGAAACAAGTGCACTTCTCAATACACCAAATCTGCTGCTGACCTCAGTGGCATTTACTAAGCAGCCTAATGCGAAGAATATTTTCAATAATAATAAAAAAAACCTCTCCCTTTTATTGTTATTGCCTAATTGCTGTAATGGACTCAAGTTAAATGGAGAAATTAAGTGCAGCAACAGATGCAATTGTTTATTGTAGACCCTATTTTGCTAAAGATAAAGGCCATGCAGGGATAATAGTTGAGGCTCTTCCTCATAGTATTAAGTTTCAAGTTTAATTTCAAAATATTCCTCTTTTATAAAAGTTCCTAGCCAGCTAATGAAGAAAAAAAGAGTCCAAATGGATAGTTTGAAAACAGCAAATAAAGAATAAGGCCTCAGCTTGCAGCTTTTTATTTCCCTAAGAGGCGGCCCATTAGATGGAAAGCAGTGGGTATTGACTGTTGTGCCTGAAGCTGGATACAAAGGGCTTTTTAAAAGCCCACAGATTTCATTCCAAGAATCCTAAAATGCAAACACATCCTTGTTTGTGCTGCATTTTATTATCCGCATAGTGTAAGATGAATACAAATAAACAACTATCTTTACAGCCATGTATCATTTAATCCTGGGGATCACCAGATTAGGTATTGGTACGTGATGCTAATGCTAAGAAGCAGGGCAAAGAAAGAGAAGCCTAATTCCAATCTAAAATAATGTTATAAGATGATGTTGCAACAAAGTTGGACTAGCATAAAAGTAAACTAAACTGATATGTGTGGCAAAAGAGAAACGCACTTGTGGTAACAAATAAGGCCCAGGAAATAAGTATTAAATAGAGAGACTTAGTGCAGTCATGGGAATCATTTTGTCTGGGTATTTACTTTTGTGCCTTTAGAAGCGCCTCCTCTAAGCTGCACTTGCATCCATCTCTTCCAATTAGTCTAAGTCCTGCCGAAAAGTGACTTTCTGCAGCCTCCTCTCCGTTATGATGGTTGATGTCGGGATTTGGTTTGAGCACAGAGATTTTTAATGAGTTACTTTGCCATTATATTATCAAGCTAGAATGCATTCATCCGTGTTATTTGCCATTCACTGCATGGCTGGGATTCTGGCAGCCAGTGCCCAAAGGTTGACAGGTAAAGGTTACACAATGGCTTTGTGAATGCAGGGTATTTTAATCAAGCTGTATACATAACGGTGTGTTTGGGGATCATAGTAAAATTTTGATAAACTTTGTAAGCAGTAGTTTTGTGTGTGGTAACAAAACCTATTAAAAAGATACAGTACTCTTTCCTCACTTCAAAAGTTTATACCCCATTGAACAAAGGCCACTTTAAAGGTTTGGAACTATGAATGAAAAATATCTATATGAAAATGATTATTAGCTAAAGCTACAGCACTATGGTCTATGTTGAAATGAGTCACAATTAACTACTGTGTGTGTGTGTGTGGGGGGGGGGTCACAGTCATTA
>JAPZDZ010000008.1:19002535-19031248 GCA_029783805.1 Acanthurus tennentii | reverse complement strand
GTGTGTTTGTGAGGAAGTCCAGTATCCAGTTTAGATTTTCATTCTGACATATTCATGACTTTCCCTTACAATATCACTTTGTGACTTTTGTCTGTGTTAGCACACAACCTTTAGTCTCAATTGCATTTTCGGCCATTTGCCTTTGCCAAATTGGCATGTGTTTCCTGGCATTCATCAATTTAACAGGTGTGCACTGTTCTGTGGTTTGAGAATATGTTCATAAATCTGATGTAGAGTTTCCTTAAGAACTTTCTTGAGAACCACTTAAGAAAGAATTAAATAAAATATTTAAGAAGATATTGACGAATGAGACTTATTGCTCTTCTGACATTTTAAGCAATAAAGCTGTAAAATCCCAGCTGTTCTCCACCTGCCCTGCACAAAGTAGCAGAGGGCTACTGGTAATGACTAGCTAAAGAACATAGTGTAAGAGCCAGTGCTCAGGGTACATTTTAGACGTTATTCTTCAGGTGGTCAGAAACAAGACCTGCATAAATGCTATAATAATGCTACTACAAGTGAGGGTATAAATGACTGCTTATGCAACTGCTTAATGACAAGTTCACTGTCCTGCTTAGAAGGTGGTAAACTTGTCAGGGTGATGTTCACAGTGTGTTTTATCTGCCTTCAAGTCGGAAAAATATTAAGCATTTCAAGTTTTAAGAGAAACTTAAAAGAATTTGTACAAAAAATGCCATAACTCATCAGTTTAAACCTTGTCCAAATCAGGTAATGTTTGCAGCATAAGTAGCCATTAATATAACTTAAGAGAGAGCTGCCTTTGTTATGCAGGAAACTGCTTTTGGCTCATCTGACTGTCCCACTTATTTCACTTTGTGATGCACACCTCAGATCTGAAACATTAATTTCAAAATAAACATCAAGAACCTTCAGAGAATTTAAAGGTTTCTGTAGATGTGTGTCCATTAGGAATGTGACCTATTCCAACTTTAAGATTTTCCACTCTGGTTAGAGATGATTTCTTTCTATGTCGAGGAGCATCTTGCATTCTGGGATGTGGATAAGCGATGTTAACAGTTGCTAACATCTAACGTGACAATGATTTAAAGTGTCCTGAACAAGCCTACTTTGACTTAAATCAGCAGCACACGGATTCAGTGCTTCCTCTTATCCTGTTTCAAAAAAAAGTCTTGCTTAAGCAAAGACTTGGCAGCTTTTTCAGGTGCTGAAGACCCCTGACTTCAGGAACTGATATTGAACAATCAGAAATGAATGATTTCCCTGTAGAGAGAGTAACTTTAACTTGTCTCTCCATATGATGGTGGAAAAGTCAGGAAGGAAATGTTATCGATTACAAAGACTAGGGGAAATAAAACACCTTGGGAGTGGATTAAGTTTTCACACTGGAGTTAAAACTGTTTTTCTGAGCTGCTATGCTGTTCACACAGGTTGCCAGCTGTCAGTCAAAAGGAGAGATGGGGATGGCAGAGCACATCAGTGAGTGTTTAAGTTTGCTGAAGGACACAAAAAGCCTGGAATAATTTAAATTTAAAGGAAATTACAATAAGCACATACACAAAATTCATCTCACTTTTGGTTTAAAAGTATCTAAACAGAAGAGCTGAAGTTTTGTGGGTGTTTTTCTGTCCTCCAAGATCATAACAGATAACTTGTTTTGAGTAAACTGCCATCAGTAAGCATATGGCACGGTCAAAAGGAATTATTTTCACTGCCATGCATTTATTTCAAAGTAGAAATACAGATGTTTATATTTTCGCACTGATCCCTAGAGAGTTTGATTAATGAGCTGGAATTAAATGTTTGCAAAGGGGGAAATAGAAATGTAATCTATGCATACTATACAACTTTAATTAATGTGTAATCCTGTAATCATGTAATCCTGCCTCTAATTTCTTTCCTATAATTTTCAATTAATTTTTTTGCCGTCTCCTTCAAGGTAGCTGAATATATTACACGCTCAGGTTGGTTAAAGCAGAATCACTTACATGAGATTACACCTGAGCCAGTGTTCCTAAATTGTCCCTTTCACCTTCTTGACAGAGTTAATTCATGCAGCTGTGACGGATGTGACTTCATACCACAGATCCTCACAGTATCAAGAGTCTGAGTCAGAGTTCAGATCACAGATCAAGAATTTGGGGCTGGACTTGAAAAAGGCTGTTCACTTGTGATCTCTGTGCAACCTATTAAACTTGATTTATACTCTAAAAGATATAATAGAGGCTTAATAAAGAGAAGAACAGAAAAACTGGACCTAGACATACACACAGCATCTACTAAATACTGACAGAGAGGGGGTCAGTACTTATGCAAACTTATTGACACTTACTGTTTTATATTTGAAATCAATTGAGATCATTATACGGATTTCATAGAGATTTGTTTTTCAGCATCATGCATAAAATATCATATCCAGAGGTCATTCCATCCTTTGTATTTTTTAGGGTGCATTCACACAGATAGTGAAGCAAGTTTTTGCCTCCTATTACTTGACCACATAATATTTGTTTGATTACATGTTATTCACAGAGGTAACATGAATACACAGAATATCAGTACATTAACTGTATGATAGCAGGCATTGGCGCCGACAGAATGCATATGAGGGTGTGTTTGTGTGTTCAGAGGCTGATGAAATTTACAAAATTGTTCCCTCTGTTTCCCCTTAGTTTCTCTTCTTTTTATCCACTGCTTTTTGTATATTCATGAAGTACTAATCATGTCCCCTCTAGTCAGCAGCCAACATAGAAAGTGAGACAAATTACAAACACCTAACAGTGGGGGGCAGTAGTCTGTTGCTCACTGCCTGGCAGGTTGTAAGGCGAGGCTGAAGAGAAATCCTGTTTTTAGTCCCAAAGGTCCATTATATAAACGTTGAGCTCTCCTTACATTGGTAATATGCTCTGCACACAGTTTTCCTATCAAGCTGCCTGTTGCTCTGCAGGGGACTGTTGGGCAGCAGTGGCTCTGTCCACTTGAAAAGCCCTGCAATATGGGCAAATTTCTCATTCAAGTTGAATATTTAGACTTAAGCAAATATGCAAATGAAAGGATTTTTCCGTTATTTATGTCTTCTCTTTTATTGACCTTGTCTGTAATCCTGTCATGCAGAGAATTCACCTTAAATATCAACACACCCTTTAATCAATAGGTCTTTTAATGTAAATTTTGTATCAAAGTTGCTGCGTAAGAACACAGCCTGTCATATATGCAGTATGATGCAGTACAGTAAGATGAGAGGCCGAGGGGGAAAAAAAGTCTCACTATCTTAATGTAATCTGTGTGAGAAACCTCTTGTTCTCCATTTCCGATTTAATGAAGCGAGGGCTCCAGAAGGAGATGAAATCTCTTTTCTTACCAGGAGCTTTGATGATTTTAAACCAAGTGACCAGAAGAGGTACAAACGAATAATGCACACCATGGTATAATTGTCCTTTGTCTTCAGTCAGACATCCAGACACTCTGTTCTGTAATGGAAATAGATCTAAGACACGGAGAGATATTAAAGGGGGCATGGCTGCTATTGAAAAAGCTGACAGTTTAAATGCCAGGTTCAGTAAAAGGCCTAGAGGAGCAGAATGGCGACTGCCTCCATGGTAGTATGAAGCTAATACCAGTCCTGATCGATCTGGAGTATAGCTGGGAGTTAGTTTACTGTATAATAATGTCTGTGCAGCACAGTTCATGCTGCAGTTTTTGTGTTCATGCATCTAATGTGTGAGCTGGCAGGACATAAATGAAGTAAGAGACCACATACCTGCAAACCCATTCTTCCTTTGTTGCCATACTGTTTGAAAGCTGTCTGTTGGTTTGTTCCACAGTGTGTTTGTTTGTTTTGTCCTTGTTCAGACCTTGCTCTGCCTTATATCAACCCAACCCTATTCAGAGTACTTTCACTCAGAGTCCAACTCCTTTCGCAGGGATGCATTGACTATTCTCACATACCTGGAGTATCACACTTTTACACCTGGTATTTGCTCACGACAGCTGCTGAAAGCTATTTTTTAATCAAATAGTCCCACAAGGACATAACTCGTAAACCCTATACAGTGTCATTGGTATGTAAAGCTGAAAAATACTTTTGTATACATTGTGGCTTTATAATTTAGATGTACACCATAATTATCCTAAAAGCAGTATCCCCCGACCTGTTGGCCAATGAGCTGCCCAGCTGGGAACCCTTACTGCTGCAGCAATGGTTCCCATCACTTTGCCTTATTACAGTCAGTAGTGGATCTTGCACTTGTGGCTTGGATAGTCTGTACTAAGTTTATCTAGTCCATCCAGTTCATATCACCATGGCCCTTCAAGTTTTGAGAGGTTGGCCCAGTGTTGGCTTCAGACCAATCGCTGAAGAGCCCCATCTGTTACGAACCCAGCTCGTTATGGGGAAAGGGAAGTAACACATACCACAATCAGTGGAGGGGATTGTGAAATGAAACGTATTTATTTTATAAAGACAGGTGGGTATTAACAGAAAGGGCCCACCAGGTGCAGTCAAATCACTGAAACAAATATAACAAAAAGAAGACTCCTTAAAACAAAATGGAGCTGACTATCTAATTGCTAACTAAATGGCAATAACTTAATATCTCTCTCTAAAACAAAACCCTAACTACACTGCACAAAACGGTCAAAACAAAAATACAAGGGACCAGCACCGCTAATCCTAATGAAACTAAACGAAGACAAAACCTTTAGTGACTGCACTGAATAGTGTTGTAAAGTGTTCCACAACATCAACACATTCTAACCAGATTGTTTGTGCCTCTTCTGTTTGCCTGTTTGGAGCTCAGTTAGCGTGATGGCGACTTCAGCACAGTGACAATGAGCTCGGCAGATATCATGACGTCATGTTGAGAGAGCCGTGCGATCCTTGTGCTTTCACAGACGAAGGGTTCCATCCACAGCCTCACTCTGGATAATATCCTACTCATTATACTGAGATTAATCCCACCACATACATTTCTCAGTCATGCTTTCTTTCCATTAGGCCCATCTCAATAAATCCAATGCTTTATATTCAGCATTCAATCAATGCCTTATTTCCTCCTTTCTTTGCCCGAGTAGGCTCTTTGCCATTAAAAATCTTTGTCATTAAAAGTCATTTAGGGTGTAATTTAGTGAAATTGTGTCAAAGTGGCACTCTGAAATTTTAAAGCTGACTAAATTCTTCCGGGGCTTGATGGCATCTGCGTTGTTACCTGCTGTGTAGCAGCTTTCAGAGATTCTCAAATTGATTTCCTTTCTGCACTTTAACCATGAAGCACAGATGTGACATAGATTACCCATTAATGCACCGATTGAAGTTATTCCGAAGAGTGCTGTGCAAATGGTCCTCTCTCCTAATGGAAACTTTTGGGAAATTTGAAATTTGAAAATAAAGAGATTGTTCATATTTACTAATGAAAGAATTTACACTAGGGGGTTGAAACAAATCAGATGAAGACCAGAATAATTGCACGTCAAAAGGAATAGAAAAGCTCATCTCGTTACCTGAATTTGAATGTCTAAAATTTTAGCATTGTGATAATGTTCCAAAAAAGACTGATATTAAACTTTAGATATTAAAATCCTGTTCATAAGCAACTTACCCCTGCAGAAAGTCTTATACAAAAAAGAGCTTTGTGCGAGACCCAAAAAAAAAAATGTTTTTCATACAGTTATGCAGTCTGAAAATAAAGCTGCAGAAGGATCGCAGTTGGTGACAGTTTTTTCTTTTTTTTCAGATGAAAATATTCATGAAATTTTCTGGCAAGAACTGGCTCACATTAACTGAAGAAAAAGGAAAACAAAACGAGCTAAAATTAAATAAGAAAGAAGAATACAACATTACTTTTCTCTGCATGTTATTAACAGATTTTTGCTGAGAAATAAAGAGAACTAAATAAAGCCACATACACACACGCACAAACACACGCACACACACACACACACTAGTAAATGCTGCACATGTTACATTTAAAGCATGGAAAGCAAGGAAAGAATAACCTGTTATGTTCATGTTCGTGTTATATGATGATAGTATGAACTGTAGTTCACATGCAGGAGAAATTAAGGGTTTAGCTTCTTGGTTTTAAAGCTAAGATCAGAGAAATCGTTTCATCAGTCCTGCTGTTCCATGTAAAAATGCTTTAATTAATGAAACCTTCTGAATTTTTCACACCTGTTTTGAAAAAAATAACTTGGTCATTCCACTGACAGTCAACAGTCCTTTAATCCATATTTGCATTCTTCTGTAGAGTCAGATGAGAAGAAACCACCATCATGTCCGTACACTAGATATTATTCAAGGGGCAGAATGCCATAAACTGAGCCAAGGCAGGAAAAGAGTGTACTCTGGATGACCTTTACCCACTATGAGGGTCTCTTCCCCTCCTATTAGACTCTCTAACAAATCCCCCATCAAGTTCCAAAAGATTTTCTACAAATGGGGATGTCATTTTCCAAGAGAAATTTTGGTCAGTAGGTGGTGTTTTACAATAAATCAAACAACATCAAAAAGATTCTTTAAAAGAAGCATTTGCCCTTTAGATTACTTTCACATGAAGACATGAAAAGAGACACAAATACTTTACATTCTCAACTAAAATCCACAGCCATCTTGAACTAAAACTGCTGTTTAAGCAGATAAGCTGTGGAAGTGAAATGTGGTAAAAGCAACCACCTGGTGTGACCACAGCTTCCTCTCAGCACATCCCTCTAATTGGTGTTTGTTCAGGTACTGAATGCTTGTTAGCACTTTCAGGACTGTCTATTAATCGCACTGGGTTAATAATGGGGGACTTTTTTTTTCCTTTTTTCTAGGTGAAACTTTGGAGCTGCTTGTGCTTTATGAATAGACCTTTATGTAGTGAATTATTTGGAAAATAACGCAGTATGCAGTTTAATTGAAGAAATGTGATTAAAAAGTTGATTCTCCCATTAGGTTAAAAAAAAAGTGGAGATGTCAAGTTTTTACATATGAGGTGTTTTGTTTATCAGAGGCAAAATTGATACATAAAATTGTGGAAAAAAAACATGCATCCCTGTTCTACAGATGTGAAAAAATAAAATAATAATATTGTACATAACATGTCAATTAACATGAAATAAAAGTTTCCCTTTTCTTTTTCTTGTAAAAACTCTCAACTGAAAGTCTTTGTATTGCTTGTTTTAGAGCTTTTGACTTTCGGACCTGTCTCTGCTCAGAGATTGTCACTCACAGCATATGTGGATCCCCCGACTCTTGGTCGATGACCTTTGACCTCTTCTGACTAAATGTTGCTAGTGGTCTGGTTTTCACAGACAGCTGCTGTTGTCTGTTTCCTGTATTCATTCTATCTCTTGTCCAGTCGACAGTGTAGTGTGACTTGAAAACTTTCTTTATATGTTTCAGATCTCTAATAATCTGCTCTGATGGCAATTAACCCAGATTTTCACCTTCTTTTCTCTGTCATTTTCTTTATTGATGAGACGATCTGCTCTTTGTAAGAGGGTCATTACCACCTGACTTTACTATCAGGGTTTTCTTGTAAACAAACACAAGTTTGTACTGTGTGTATCCTTTTGGCCCTAAAACACAGATCTTCCTAATCGAGTATTTTAATATGATTACTAAAATATTTAAAATTCTACATTGTCAACATGTGGATGTGCTTGCGAGCAGTTTTTTTCCCCTTGTCTTTCTCTGCATATTTCTGCATTTCTTTGCTGTTTACTGCCTCTACCTCCAGAAAACCATTAGAATGAGTCCAGGACAGTATAATGGGTTGTGTACATGAGACATATCTGAGCTGAGACCCTTGAAATCGCTCCTTAAAGCACCACAGTGTTTTTAGTTTTTGAGATTTTGCTGCAAACGTAGCTGTGTGAGTGGATCATATACTGTGTTCTTAATGCTACTGATGTTGTTGATGTAATTAGCTAATGGGAAGTTGCATTTGTTAATGTGAGATATGGCCAAAAGCTCCAAACAAGTGTGTGACTTCAGTTCGACTTATGTTGTCACACAAACTGATTCCAAGGTCAAGAATTAACTTCAGTGCTTATGTCCTTTATTTTCCTCTGTGTTAATTAACCACTGCATTGCTTTGTGTTTTTTATTATTAGAGGGTCCAGTTGTTTCTTTCTGACATCATGTCAAAGTGCTAGTTTAGTGTTTGCAAACACTTAACTTTAATATTTTAATTGAAAATCATCAAAGATTTGAATCAAAAGGCAATGTAAAGCATTTGTTGTATTATAAAAAAGTGTATTAATGCATTTTTTTTTTGTTTTGTTTTGTTTTGCAGTGTCCGATTCTACAAGTACAGGAACTAAAGTGCCTCTGTCTCTCCCTTCAGTTTTCCACCATGCAGTTTGATGCTGAGGTGACGGAGACTGAGAGCACACCAAGGCCTTTTCTCACTGACAGTTTCTCTCAGGGTCTTCTCTCATAGCTTTTACTGTATTACTGATTCATACACGTCACACATCTTCAGCGCGTCTCCATCTATTTCATACTTTACATTCCCATTTCACATTGTTAGCAAAGTACAACCAACCACCACTGTCAGCTCCAGGCTCTCGTATGTTGTAATGAAGTCTGAATCGAATCGTGTTTTACTTAAACCAAGGGAATCTCTCCGGAAACAACCTGAGCTGTCCTGTAAAGCCCCGAGATGTACCAGGCTAAAACCTCTGAAGCTGGATTCAATTATTACTCTCTCCTCCTCTACATTTTTTTATATGTGTTCTATGATAAGAGGCAGCCCGTTGCAAATAGAGTGTGTGTTAGCGAGGCTGTGTGAGTTTCCAAGTGGATGACATGCTACAGCAAGTGTATTAAAGCACATGCCAAGATATAAAAAGCGCAGCAGTGGAGAAAGCCTATAAACCTATGACAGACATCCATTGCAGTGCAGAGTAGTGCCACAGCATCATTAAACAATAGTAAAATGCCTCAGCAGGCAGCAATTAAAATCACCATTAACGAAAACTGATACCACTGTATCCTTCCTCTGTCGGAGTCCATTAGACGGTCAATGAAGTTAGCATGTTTCACCTCATTCAAATCAATCTCTCAGTGACTTAATTCTCACAAATTCTTGTCAATTTTCCACTGAAACCATTAGTGTGAAAACGCCTTTAAACACAACATTAAGTGTAATTTCTCTTTTTAGGTTTTGACATAGGATGGTAGTTACTGTGACATTACACCATTATTACAGTGAGATAAAGCTCATGTGGTTGTAAGAGTTAATAAGGGTTGAAAAAGGTCATAATCTGTGTATGTATTTTTAATGGATCATCTAAGGGCTCTTGATAACAGAACATCTCTTATTTAAACTGAAATATTTTACAGCTTGGGTTAGGGTTGGGGGTCAGTTTTTTGTCACTCAATATCACTTGACTTAGGTCAGTGGATTCAATATGAGAAATTCATACAAAATACCTGCTATGTACGGAAGCCCTAAGCGGACATGGTTTAATTCTTTTTTTTTAAAAGCCGTTTCATCGAGACAAGATAATAACTCGTTATCTTGAGAAAATGGCTTGTAAAAAAAAAAAAAAAAAAAAATTAAACCATGTCTGCTTAGGGCTTCCATAGGTATGCAAATGTTACATGTCTAAGAATTATGCTCTATGGACACGTGATATCACATTCAGCAAGTTGATTTATTTAATTTTCAAACGCTGAAGGAGCTTCAGCTGAGTAATTATGTAGCTTTACACCCTCTCAGAGGAAATGAATCTTAGCTCAATGTCTATTTGAATAGATTCCTATTTTGAAAGACAGTCTTTTAAGTTTTTTTTTCGGAATTATATTTTATTTAATACTAAAATACAAAACATTCTCCGGAGAGTAAAAGTGCAGCATGTCTTTGTCCCATGTAACAAAAAAAGAAACATTTTAGAGTTTTGGACCGTTGCTCACATAAATTACTCTTTTCAGACATTTAATTGATCAAACAATTAATTAGAAGAAAATTCCTCATTCAATAGTGGAACTCATCATTGGTAGCACCCCTAAGCAAATAAATACCAACTGGGATCCTCCCCCAGACTGTACACTTGTCCAGTTAACTGCAGCTGTTCAGCCATCACAGTATTATGTCCCTACAACAGGGAAGATGTGTCTCAGCAATAAAGATAAAAGGTTGGATCTGCTGTTCAGTTTCTGTGTTTAATATTGTAACTGTCTCAAAGAAAATATTGCCAATAGTTGGCAGGTCTTGCTCCACAAGAGATGGAAAGGTTAACTTATTTTGAGTAAGACATCAGCATCAAACAAGATTAATACATTTGGTGTATTTCCCACGGGATAAGCAACGATGCCCATTTATTAATGTAAGAATTATCATGTAAAAGAGGGAGACTGCTGCTGCTTCTGCTGCTGTTGATATTTTGCCTCTGGCTGATCCTCCTCAAGCTTCCTTTTAAGTAAGACGGTGCATAGAGCTGAGAACATGTGCTTTTATTTCTTTAGGAGCACTGACAGGAACTTGGCTGGCCTTGACTTAGCTTTGGAGACTGCACTCTTCAGGCTGGCAGCCCATTGTAAATATGACACACTGTCAGAGATATGCATTATTTTTTTGTTTGATTAATTAGATTTGTAGTCTGCGTGTGCAGGAACATACACTGACACAGACCACAAATATACTTTATGCTTGTAATCTCTTTGTTCTGCACAGCAAAGGCCATCTTAAATTAAGCAAGCAAGTAAATGAAACCAACACAAAAAACCTTGTTTCCAAGATCTTGTTATCCTAGTTTCCTCGAGCCTCCTGGTGTTGTGGGGCCCACCAGTCAATCAGTTTTTGCTGCATAGCAAAGAGTATTTACAGTTCATTAATGAGGCAGCTGGGGACGGGAATGCCAGGACCGGGAGCTCCTGGGACAAGGCAGACATGTGAAGGAGAACAAGCAGAGTGACAGAGTTACAAAATGTACATCTGAGAGAGGACATGTTTCACAAGGCGGATGGAGGCGAAGTGAAAAAACTGAAGAGGCTGAACTGAGCGAGGCATACGTTTCATACTCTGGGTTCCAGCAATGTGTTCATTATACATGTGTCTGAAAGGAGACAAGCAGTGAACACAGTGCTGGAAACAAGCTTTTCTGTGGTGACCCTTGATAATTAGCTCTGCCAAGCCTCAGTATGACCATACTTAGCGTTTGATTCCCCAGATTTTCTGCTCACCGTGAAATCCTCTTAAATTACTATCTTAACATATTTAGTTTTAATTCAAGACAGCAAAAGCATGAAATCTGCATCGTTTACTGAGCTAATTTGCGGCTTGTGAGGAGAGTCTGCTGGTTTCGTGCCTTTGTAATGCATCAACTTCCCAGCAGAGAGGAAGCACACGGCACATAAAAAAAAGGTGTACCAATTTAGTACACCTCAGATCACCCTGCAGTCGATAAGGAGTTGTCATCTTTCCCCACCTAACAAAAGAAAAGCCTGTCAGAACCAATATGAATCCTCATTGATTTAAATATCCCCCCTGTTTTCAGCTGAGCCAATAGCAGGGGGGGATTAGGGGCATGGTTGCGGCTATCAGAGCGATGAATCCGGACACATCATCAGTTATTCCGAAGTAATTTGATTTAGGGACTGACAAGCAGGCCGTATTAAATCCGAGGAGGAGAGGGCGGGGGCGGCGGTGGCAGGAAGGGTGGTGGTTTGTGCGGGGGGGGGGGGGGGGGGGTCATAACAGATTAATAATCTTAATTGACAAGTGGCTACGTTATTAGCACGGGGAGCTGGGCTCCCTTATGCTCGATGGATGTCATTTATCAGCCTTATAATCAAGAGGCCTTGGCTGGCTGGAGTCGGCTGAGGGAAGTTTGGGACTCTGCATCTCTTTTTGTTTCAGGTCCTTTGTCAAAGTGCGAGCTGAGCTCTATCAGAGATGAAGCCGCATCTATCAAGAGGCAGCGGCCGTAGGAGTCACTTGGCTAGTCAATCACTACGAGAGCTGTTCATCCATCTTTGACCGTTTCCCAAGGTGTTCAGCCCCTCACACACACACACACACACACACACATGCACACACACGCATGCACACACGCACACACTGTGGCTTTGATACATGTGGGGACAAGCAGGAGCAAAGCTCCAGGCTCAGTGTATGTTCTGTTTGAAGCAACATTGGAGACATGTCTGACCAAATGCCTTAGTAACCATAGTAACCATCTTGCAGATGCAAGCATTATCACCCTTGTGGATACTGGGTTTTAACACTGTTAGTCAGCTGTTGATATCTGATCTGACAGAGATCCATGATTGTAACTTTGATGGATTTATAAGTGCACTTTTGTAAAATAATAGCAGCTGATGGCAGTTTTCTGATCATGGATAAATTATAGACTTACATATATGTCTGTTCGGCAATACAGCCTTTAAACTAAGATCAGGCTTTGCATCAGTAATGTCATGCAAAATGACATGAAAAGGATCAAGGTTTTCCACTAACTTTTCTGCGATAGCAATGGCCCTGACAAATAAGGACCTTAAAAACAAATGCAGTGTGTGTGTGTTTTGCTTGATTTAAAGAAACTTAGGTTTGGTTGTGTTCTGAGGATGCTGGGTGAAAAAAAATACTCAAAGCTGTGAGATGGACTCTGACAGGGGCCAGAAAATGGGGCAGACCAAAACCACCTGGTTAATCACAGTGATGACAGAACTGGAAGTGTGGGGTCTCTCATGGGCAGAATAGGCTAAAACATGTGACGAGGTTAAGTGGCAGTGCAGAATTGCATTCTTGTGTCTCCTGTTGGGATAAAGAGGACATGAAGGTTCAAAAATGTTCATAATTTTTTGGAGCTAGCATCCTGTTTCTGCACTTTATTTCACAGTGCTTTGTCCTGTGAATATAATTCTAATAATTAAGAATTTAGATGAAGGCACACTGTGTTTGTCTTTTCATTACTCATTGTGAAGTGTTCCCACACAGCTCAAGGCGCTGGCATTTTGCCCTCCCTTTAATGACTGAGGTGAGCTGAAGAATGATGTTCACACTTATGAGTGAGAAAGATCTGAGGTGCTCGACCTGCGGTTGTTTGGAATTCTACAATTTAATAGTGTGTTAAAAAAAAATACAAAAATAGTCCAGAATTTTGGCAAAAACAAACAAACAAAAAATATATCGTATTGCTTAAACTAAAAACCAATATCTTCCCAGCAAAAAGACATTCAACTAGTCAAATTTTGGAGTCCAGCCATAGTTTGGGCCGCCCATTGCTGCGCTTTCAGGCTCCCACTCCTTTGCTGTTTTTCTGCACCTGTTTCATGTCTGTAATGGAGTTAGCACAAGGAAAAAGTGAATTAAAGAACATTTCAGTTACAACAGCAAAGTCCTTCAGTGCCTCCTCCTCTGAACACCACAGGATGGTGACTGTAATATGAGCAGTAAGAAGTTCACTGCTCCTCTGAACTTACTGATACTTTGTATTGCAGTGGTGATCATTGAACACCCACTATTCCCAAATAATGTGCAGACTTGTAACAGTGCAGCCAGTTCAGCATCCGGGAAGCCTCTAGACTTGGTTACATCAGCAAACGCTATAGGGTCAAGTAGATGGAATAGGTTCAGGTATTTCATGTCTTTAGATCTGTTCGTCATCTAAAAGATGATTCCATTCAGTAATTATTGGCACATAGAATGTTTTGAGTCCATCTGCCTTAAGCTTGGCTTCCTACCATTCCCCTCCTGAGGAGCATTGCCTTCATCATTATCTTGCCAGTCCCTGCGATGACATTTTTTCTGTGATCCCCTCATGTCCAGCTGTGCTTATGGTGTTGTCAACATTTACCGGAATTTGGTGTCAATGTTAACAAGAAGTAAACATCCCAGTCCGACAAAGGCTATTTTTGCATTTTGAATGTCTCTGGATTTCTATGCTAATACCAAATTCAAGATGTTTGCTTAATATTGTATGAAAAATGCATATGAGCATAGGATTTTCACTTTTCCTAATTTTTCCATGCTGACTACTCAAAGAGGTGGCACATTCATATTTCTGATGTATTTATTGGTCGTTTCATATAAATCTTTTAGGTTGATGAGGCTAACTTCTGCTGAACTACCTCACAGTGTAGGAGTGACAGAATTTCCCTTGACAGCATGAAATGAACTCAGTTCTAATAGGTCATTTTTTTTATCAAACGAAGCACAGATATGTCATCTTAGGTCCTTCAGGTCACCACTGGAGCACATCCCATCATCTCTGTTATGGTCTTGAGAGGATTTTGATGAGATGATGCACTATAAAAAAGTTCAGAGAGTTAACTAAATTATTGAGGGTCATCCTCAGGGGGACCATGAGCATCTGTTCCACATTCAATGGCAATCTACCAGCAGTCAGAATCTCTTACTTTCAACCAGAGTATGAGGTTATCTGAACAAAAACACTGACTTTTTTGGATAACAACAGATTTCTTCTGTCTGTAAGCTTGCTGTAGTTAAAGAGTGAGCACACATTTGCTGGTAATAACATTCGGTCTGCCTGGACACACATTCATAGTTGTTTTTTTTTAAATATTTAATATCATACATTAAACCTAATTCCAATAATAGCCCCGAATCTAATCATAACACAAACTTCTGCAGAGGTGTTTCTTCCCCATTCTACTTAATGAATACATAAGTCCTCAGAAGGATAGAAGGATGCAGACAAACACTGATCGAAGCTGAGCATGTACAAAACGACAGCTCAGAAGAAAAAGTGATGAAAACTCTAATACAGATAGATGCATAGAAAATCTCCTTAAGATCTGGGCTTATGTGGGATGAAGAATGCTGGAAATGAGAAGAGGCTTTACACAACCGTGAGCAAATGGAGATGAAAATGTATTGATTGTTTGGCCTGTTGACCAGATTAAATCTTGGGGTTGTGCATCGAAATTATTAAAAGAGTCTGTACTTGTTTCACATGAGCATAAAATCAATAACCATTTCAGGCAAGCTCTGTTAACATATCCTCTCTTTTGAAGCCACAATTCCCTGAGAGAATTTCTTTTAATGCCTTTGCTTTTGGCTCTCTCATTTGAAGTGTTGGTGCTAGTCTTGATGCATCAAAACATAAATCTCTCACCTTGTTCATATCAATGGTGTGTTTGTCGTAGGTGTTATCTTAATTCTGTAGAGCATTCCAGATAGTATAGCTTCGCTTAAGGAGACTTTGAACATACAACACAGGTTGAATGTGATGAAAACATGAATAATTCATACGTGCTTCTCATGTAAGCATTAACATTCAAAAGGAACATGAAAAAGACAAAAAGAACATATAAAAAAGGACATTGTCTCTTATCAGTGCAAAGGCTTGCAGGGATCTTTGAAGTGTGTGCCTACATCCCCATTTACAAAACACTGTACAGACAGTGTGTGTGTGTGTGTGTGTGTGCCTATGTGCCTATTATGGTAGATCTAGCAGTAAGAATAGGTATTATACCTGCCGATTGCATCTTCAGTTCAAGTCTGAGTTCAGGAAGTGGCAGAAACTCTTCTGCCCATAAAAAAACAGTGCTTCCGCTAAGTTTTCAGCAGCACTTTCGAACAGCAAACATCCTTTCCCCAAAAATCAGTTACTGTAAATCACTTTTCTAAAATTTTTTTGACATTGTGAAGCACTATCCTATTGGAAACATCTTTCAGCAGAGGCTGGTCTGTGGCCCGGGGGGAGGGGATCCTTGAAGTTGGCAAAATATTGGTACATTGTGTCCTAAAGTGTGTACATTTGTTACTATTCGGCTTTGTGGAAGGACAGAAACGATCCACATCTTCACAACTGAACTACTTTTTTATGCTATGCAGTAAAGTATTGTGGCTTTTTTTTTTTAAACTAAATATTATAACTTTTAAATCATTTTAGACTAATTTTCCTGCATCCAAGTATGATTTTCCAAAGGGTTTAGGGAGCCTTTTTTAATCATTTATATCATTTTTTGTTTTGATGCTCTGAAGCAGCACTGTAAAATCTAATAAACAACCTCCTTCAAGCACCAGTGTTTGCCTCCTGAACACACTTGCTGTGGTGACAGTGCGTCATCCAACTGCAAGTCCTCCAGAAACAGGCTGCACGTTGCTGACACTCTATTCCTGTTTCAATCACAAGTCCTTTCATTGCTGCTGTAGCTTACCGGCCTACTGGAGCCCAAATAGTTCAACTGATTTAAAGAACACAGGTGGAGCTTGCAGCTCTGGCATTTCAGTGGCACTTGCCTTGGTATAACTGGACCATCAACCCTGTACCATTACAGTTCATCACAAATCTGTTACACATCTGCTGTGAAATGATACTGGACTGATTTTGTTGGCATCTTCCATCCCCTAGTCCATCTATTCTTATTTTTTGAATTTCCTTATAATGCTTTTCTCTCTTTTTGGCAGTACTGTTGGAGAAAGGTGGTTATGTTTGCATAAATCTTACTGGAGATGCTAATAGAAAAACAAAAATTTCCATTCCATACATGTTTTGCTTACCTCCCTTTAAGTCTACAAACATTCTCTGTCACATTTCTTTTAATGTACAGAAGAATAATTGAAGCAAATCAGAAAAAAACATGCTATCTACTAAGCTTTGGAAGGTATAAGTATGTGTTACCAGCACCAAACCAAGAGAAAATCTAGACTGTCAGCAAAAGTTCCACAAGCTAGGATGCACTGTGAAGCCAACATATAAATACTGGTAATTATGGATTAATAGGGACATGATTGAAGTCAGCGTCTTGCACAGGCCAGCGCTCGTTTATTTCTGAGTACAACTGCTGACGCTTCAGTCTCATTCCACTCAGAATATCCTTTAGCAGCAGTTGAGGTGCATGTTAAACAATTTATTCAATTATTAAGTGCTCTGACTGTATGAAGGGTACAATTAACAGCTGATGAATGATATAAAACACACTGCCAAAAGGAAAATAAGTGGATATGAATTCAGAATAATTAAACATATATTTCACATTGCAAAAAATGATTGAATATATAAAAATTATTTAAATTTACATTTGCTTTACCAGGAGATTATTATGTTTGCCGACAAGGACAAATGCGCTACATATACGGAAACGAGTTGCATATACAGAAATTTGTTTTCTTATATGCAATGCATTTGCCCTTGTCGGCCACCGTAGAATTTAGTATTTGATATCAACACGTGTAGTTCTGCTCACATTAAACATTAGCACTTTCTTCAACACTCTTACACAGTACACTATCACACACTTGAAAAGATGGTACAACCATGCCAGGTTATGAGTGACAGGAAGTGTAAAATAACTTTAAAAATGGTATCTATCCCATTACTTTTTACTGATTGCTGACTTACTGATACACTAACAATCTTTATGTTACAGACTAAAACAGTCAGTTACCGACAGTTTGAAAACTAAACCATTAACTACCTGTGGATCAATAAAGAGAGGAACAAAGCTAGTGTTTTGCTTAGGCCAGAGCTCGTTTA
Source organism: Acanthurus tennentii (assembly GCA_029783805.1). Lineage (NCBI taxonomy): Eukaryota > Metazoa > Chordata > Actinopteri > Acanthuriformes > Acanthuridae > Acanthurus > Acanthurus tennentii. The sequence goes on along the minus strand of JAPZDZ010000008.1, from coordinate 19,013,836 downwards.
TGGACTGGATGCATAAGGCTTCGTGACATTCTTCCACTTCCACTTCCACTTACAAGTAATACTGCTTGGGCATTTCCAGTCGGTTTGTGTACTGTGTGCTATTTTGTTTGAGTTAAGGCAAATTTATCATTGTTATTATTTGTCCTGTTTCTAGTCTGGCTAATTAAACATTTCGTAGGATAAGATCAATCTATCAATCCATCCTTTGTCAAAACTGCTTATCCTTTTCTATTTCCAATAAGTCTAGATCTTAAGTTTGGCGTTTACTGAATAAACATGACAAGGGCAACCATCTCGTCACCTAACTTCTGGAAATTAAGCCAACATGCATTTTACTTAAACTGGCAAGCTATTCTTTCAAACTAATACCTGCCACTGATCATGTTACAAAAACAGAAAACAACTACAGTAATGAGAATAATGGCCAACTAACACTCTGAATACTAAACAGCAGCCTAACCACCGGTACTTACAATGTCTAAAATCTCAAAATACAAATTCCAGTTGCTGCAGCATTCAGATTACTGTCAATTACTTAAAGTGGTGGAGAAAACATGAGTAACAGGTTTGCTGCAGCTTTTGATGAATAAGAATTGAGGCAACATTGCTTTGGTTATAGGAATACAAGTGGAAAAACTCTTACTTTTCTAATTCTTGGCCCCTCATTCTATCAAATTAAACTGCCTTTCTTTCCCTCACGACAGCCCAAGAGCCCATTTATGTATGCCTTATGAGACTATACAGCCAGACTGAGTATATGGCACTAAGTGAAGCAGCCCACTCCTATTTATTTTCTATAAGAGGAAGAAAATTACTTGCAAGCAACACAGAGGGCAAACGAGTTCAAATGTGATCTGAAATGTGTAAAAAAAAACAAAAAAACATGGCAACCATGTAACTTGGCACTGATGTATTGTACTTGTGAACTTTAACAGCTTTAACAATAGAGGCAGGCAGCAAACTCCTTTTGGATTGACAGCATGATGTATCTGCTTACAAAGGCCTCCTGTGGAGTGGTGCAGGTGTCCGTGGAGTCTGGCTTTACCCATGTAATGATCCCTTGCTGTGGTACCCAAACAATTCTGTCTCACTGACAACTAAAGATGCTTAACCATGACAGAGTCTCTTTCTTTTGATCATAAACTATGTATTTAGCACCAAACAGAAGATTCAAAGCCACTTCAGTCACTCAACTCATGTGTCTCAACTTTTAACCAACAGGGACTGAACATATTGTCCCTATCTACATGAATTATGCTTTATTTATACATGACTCACTATCTGGAGGAGTGTGTGGCTCCCCAGGGTAATGCATATGTTGAGGGCTTAACAGCCGATCTAAAACAAAGACAAGGTTTCTCTGTCATGGGGGACAAACGCTGTGCTTCACTCACAGATCTGTGTACCTATGCAGACAGAAGGACACATTTACCACTAAGGATGCAGTAATACCGTTAGTCCCGAAGGAGCTTCTATCTGACGGTTGCTGCCTCCTCAGTGCTTGCTGTTGTCATTGTCTCATCACATCCCATCACAGCCCATTTGCTTCTCAGTTAATCCAGGCCCCCAAACCCCCTCTAAGTCTTTACAGCATGAGAAAATATACACATTGGCTAAACATGTCAGTAAAAACTGCTGGAACAGAGGTAATCATCCAGAACATTAGAACAGCACTGATGTAAGAAGTCTTGTTTGTTGCCTTGTAACTCAGGAAAAAATCTTTGCAACCACAAATTGCAGAAAATGGAAAGACTTAAAAGACTTAAGACTGATGAAGGGGGAGCATGACAAGAATGTGAATGATCGTACATATATTTTTAGCCATTCTAATTACACTTTAGGGCAACTTCAGCGAAATCCCTTCTAAGTATTTTCCCTCACTGGGCAAGATTTAAAACTGCATTATAGATTTTCTCATATAGGGTCATAGATTTCTGTAGTCACTGAGTTAGATCCTGGTCATTTTAATGTCTTGGCTCACCTATGAGTTTTAATTGATCGGCATCGGCACTGTTTTGTTTGTTTTTTTACAAATTGTTTCAGCTGTCAGCTGTCTGGCTCTCATCCCTCCTACCTAACCTATGAAAAAACAAGTTCTGCATAAAGAAATTTACCCATGTACCCTCTGGCCACTACTTTAATACATCTAAACAATCTAATTATCGATGCCATCACCTCCACTCTATTGTAATGGAACTAATGTTGTGGAAAATTGTAGCGAACGCCAGTTTTCATGGACACAGTTATAGCAAGAGTTGTGTCTCATCAGATTGTTTGTTGTCCCCATCAACTGCTCACTCTCCCTCTGTTTTCCGTCTGTTCGCATCTAAAGTGACTTCACTGCTTTTTGCTTCAGCCCATTAGCTGCTGTAGTTTCCATATATTGCACTCTTATTGGAACTCGCACCTTATTGTTAGCTGTCTACTTCAGCAAAGAATTGCCAGTTTGAAGGCTCCTGCTTTTTTCTGTTTCTGCTGATCAACCAAAAGTCATGGGTCCTGTAACACATAATGGGACTGATGCATACAAGGGGCGGGGAACGTAGCGTGATGAAAGAAAATGTGAAAACGCTGAAATGAGTGCTTTGCCCTTAACCTTTTAGACAAAAACCCATTAATGCCACTCTGATGAGCCAAGCAGAACAATTTGCAAAAGGAATTACTTTGCAAGCACATGCTAATTTGTAATTATAGGTAATTTGCTTATCCACACCCAATGATTCCATATTTCTTTTAGGCAGAAACAGAAAGGCCAAGTGTTGCCTCAAACAGTGACTCCTGTAAATATGTAGTGAGCTACACTCCCGCCCACTAGTCAGTTAGCTTTTTTTACATTAGCTGTCTTCACTGTGTTTTATTTAATCACTCATTCTCAACAGTTTAAAGGGGAGGACCACTGAATTTACACATCAAAGTCTCTTTTACGCAGGTTGGAAAGTAACCTGCTGCTGTATGTGTGAGGAAAAGTTGAAGAAAGCCTTTTGTGTCTCTAGAGAGAAACTGAATGAAGCCTGATGGGGTTAAGGTTTAATGATAAGTGACTGATAAATATCTTTAAGTGCTGTCACAGAGTCAAAACCTTATGAGAGCTGCTCCCCTGAATCACCCGCTGCTCCTCCTTTCCGCACTGCTGCCTTTCATATAGCTTCTCACACTGTAAGCCCTACCTCTACCCCTCTATGTTGCCCATGGGTGAAATTTATTATCATCACCCCTCAGTCGTTGTTTGGCAGAGTTCAGTCCGTCCTTGTGAGGAATGATAAGATCATAGCCAAGCCATGTACCAAATATTTCTGTCCTTATTTAACACTGGAATAATAATTCATCCACATAACTTGACTAAAGTGCTCTAATAGTAAGAGTTTGAGTCTTTATTTGTTATAGCTGTTGTACACATATTTAGAGTGTTTTTGTTAATTTTATCATCAAATGTTGTTGCACATAGGCTTAGCCATGGTATTATCTTTGGCTATTAACAACATTGGGTTTTAGCTTTATAAAGATGATGAAATTTGGAGTTTTGAGATAGCTTATTATTTTTCAGACTGATTTGGCCAAATTTTCCAAAAAAAAAAAAAAGGATGGAAAGCTTCACTCTAAAGCACTCTGTTTGATTCTAGATATGGTGGAACAGGTTAAACCTACATCATTCTGTATTGCTTAGCTGGTGTCATTGGTCCCATTATGGCTGCTCAGTTCCTAGTTACCCAAAAAAGGTACAGCTGGGGCTTAATCTAGTCTGATTTGGTTTTCATATGACACCATTTTACTACTCTAGCAGCTACTTTGTGGGTTCTTATGTGTGATACTAAAGTGGATCCAAGGAGAAAGACTCACAGCTTTGAATGTGAGTTGCATCAATCGCAGCAGGATTAAAATGTGTTTTTAGAGGCAACATTAAGAGTTTGGCCATGCATGTGTTGATTCTTGGGATATGTACTGCCACTTTTTTTGATCACAGCAGCTTATTAGTTGGTCAATATTACATCAGGTTTATTCTGGGCCAGATACAACTGTCCTCCACTCTTTCAGATCAGGACTGTTTTTTAAATGTGTTTCTTTTATTATTGTATTTTCATTCATGTCAGGTTCAGGCAAACTTTCCATTGCACCATTTGGGCTTATGTTCTAGATTTTACCCCAAGGCCTCTTCTTCATCTTCCATGACCAGGCTTTGAACATGCATGGGTCGAACTAGACTTTGTTGTGGTGAACTCATTTGTGTTGATAATTACATCAACATCATTTATGAACAGTTATTTTCTACTTGATACAAAGGAGCAACTTAAGGAGGCAAAGTCAGACGAAGAATGTCTGAAGTCTCTTGTGTAAAGGCCATTTGAGAATGTGTAAGAATTTTAATCAAAGGATTCAGCGTCTTCACTATCTAACCCTTCTGTAATTGTTTTCTCACATAAACTGTAGGCTGCTGTAAAATTAGAAACTGAATCATGAAATGCAATTTCCTGCATGGGCCTACAGGGGCAAAGTCTTATCAAATTATGTGGTTAAATCTGGTGTCTAATGTGTATCTATTTAGAGATCTGAAAGCCTTTCAGGATCTCTGATGTAAAACATTTCCTTTGAATATTAAGTTATTTATTTAGAAGCCGGCCAACCTGCAGTACCAGCAGTCTGTAGTTCACTGTGCAGTTACTAAGCAAAGCAGCTCGTTCAGTATAACGGAGGGAAGAGGCAGGTGTAGATTTTTTAATGCACCTCTTGAGAGCAGCGTTTGATGGTGCAGAATATTCACAGATGGAAAGTTTCAGCTGAGCGTGTCATGAATCCTTGTAGGATTCAGCGGGGACAGAATGATTGGAGGCAACCCTCCCGGCTGATTATTTGATAAAAGCGAAAAGAGCACATCAGTGACCACCACATTAGAAGAGTTCAGTTTTCACAAAGACAAAGTGCTCTGAACCTGTTGAGCATATCATCGGGGACTTCTCTTACCTTTTCCTTCATGTTGTCAAATTTGTAGTATTTGAATGCTCCTCTGTGGTAAATGACTGAGTACATCTTGGAATAAATACCTGATGGTATCAGTGTGGGTGATGAATGTGGGTTAGCTCCGTACATGGCAACACTGAATATCAGAGGATTTGATCTGAGGTGAAGATTTTCTATCCCTTCATGTCATTTTGGGGGCTTTTTGATTTAGTTGCCACCTTGACTAAGGAGTTCTATCAGTCGCCTGGCTGTCATTTCTTATCCTTAACTATTCGTACAAGAGGGGGGAAGATTTCTTTAGTAGGTTCCTACCCAAAATTCCAAAAAATAGATTTATAATTTTGTCTGGAGCTTTTTTTTTTCCTGTGAAGCTGCTCTTAGTCATAGACTGCTGTCACTGCTGTCAACAGACAAAAATAACAATGTACACAGCTGCATTTGTAAACACAAACTGTTGTCTAGCAAGTCAATCGCAAGAATCTCCAAACACCACAAACTCACTGAACACCAAACCCCAACCCACAGTTTGGGAGGGAGTTCTGCTGCTGTACTGCCTGGAATAGCAGGAGCCCCTATGCTGGTTTATTGAAACAGCTGTTTGAGAAAACCAAGATTTTGCATGGGAAGCTGACAAGAGGGGGAGTGCTTTTCATTAGAACAACGCTCCAGCCCAGTGACCCCAGTGGCTGCCAACCAGGAATGTAGACTTGAACTCTTCCAACACCTCATTCACCTGATTTAGATCCTCAGGCCAATTACCTCTTCTCAAAGATGAAGTTGGTGCTCAGAAGTTACCATTTTGACAGTTATGATGACATCATCACTGCTGTGGAAAACTTTCTGGTAGGCCAAGATGCTTCTTCTTCCTCATTACCATTTATCTGCTTCATGACCATTGGAATAAGCATGTTAATGCTTTCCACTACACTGACTACACTGATAAATAAATGCACTTGGTTTTGTGAAACTGACTCCTTCTACCTTGAACTCGATAAACTTATCAATAACTTGTTGTGCAGCAATTCTGCTGTGATTAACTAATGGATTTTGGTATGAAACTCTTAATGAAAGATGAACTTTAGTGCTCAAAAGTACTTAAAATGAGTTTATGATTTGAAATTTAAAGCACCCCAGTATGCTGAAGGTCACTGTCTTCCAAAGGATGTGCATTATGTCGCTTGGAAAAAGAAAATGGTTCAGCAAATAAACACCAAAAAAGGGTAACTGAGCTCATCTGTGACATTGTACTCGGCATTGAACTGGTTATTAAGGGAGACACTGTGCAGGCAGCACAGTTTAGGGCCAACACACACTGAGTTAAGCCAGTGTCTCATAACCCTGTCTGGATGACTCTCTCCCACATTATTTTGTTGTCTCTTACCTCTGTGAACCGCTTCATTTTCCTCCAAATGTTCTGTAGTAGTTTGTTTTGAGGTCTGAAACACGCCCCTGCTTTTACAGTGTGTTATGGAATGTAATTCTGTTTAATTAGAGATAGAGAACAAATACCAGGCTGTGTGCACTCATGCAGAGAGAAGTGATTAACTACTGGCTTTGTTTAAATTTAATCCTGTCAATCACTATGTCCTCTGTCTGGGATGTTAATAAGTATTTCATTGTTCAGCAAACACGATTTCCCCCAAAATAAGATGAAGGATTAAAAATAATGAACTGTTCGCCTGCTCATTTGCATCTTGGGTTAGGTTGAAGTGTGGGTTTAGAAAGCAAATTGATGGGTGCTTCTTTTCTATTAAGTTGTCTGGAGGATGTTACTTTACATGGAGGGATGGACGGGTGAAAGATTGGCACATTTGTCTTAATAAAGACATTATCACACACAAGTGTGTAACAAGTGTCACTGACAAAACCTGTCCAGTTAATTCCAGTACAGATCCAGTGTTATTACAATGAGTATTACCTTCTTTTAAGAAGATGTTTTGGCATTTTAATAAGGACATCAGTGCTATGCTTTAAAGCACTGATAACGTACCATCCTCCAACCATCCTTTCATTCTTCTATCTACCCATTTCTGTCCTTGCATTCATTCATTTAACCATCCATTAATCTGCCCATTAACCAAAATCTTTCATTTTACCAACTCCAACTTTTCAACCACTTTCTATACCTACATAATTCTGTTACTTTTTCTCATACATCTGTACTGTTTATATTCCATTATAGCCTATTATATCATTGTTTATATTTTGGCCATCACCTATAATCCATCCTGTTACTTATTTATTCAACAACTCATTTAGTCACTCCTTCACCTTTTTAATCCATCTCCTGCACCTGCTTTGTCTCAATCCATCCATCCAGCCATCCATCCATTTCTATACCCATAATTTATCAATCATCTCCTCATTCTACCATCCATTTCCTGTACCTGCTAAATCTAGTTACACACCCTTCCATCCATCCATGTTCTACATCTACTTCATCTATAAATCCTTCCACCATTCAACCATCCATTCATTCCCATCTTTATTCATCCATTCACCCCCTGTACCTGCACCTTCTGTGCATTATCCATTAGTAAATCAACCCTCCAATCAGTGTTACCATCCATTCAGTCAGTCTTTCTATACCTGCTCTATTCACCTATTTGACCATCTTTTCAACCATACATACAGCCACGTCACTAACCAATTACCCATTCTTCTATTTTAAAACCCCTTTTCTATACCCTCTTATTGTAGTTATCATCCATCCACAAATTCATCCATTTATTTTCTAACCCCTGGACAGATCCTAATGCTACGACAGCCTATCACACATTCACACTCCAGTCACAGCTCTAGGCAATTTACCATTTCAGTTACTGTGTCCCTAATTACTTAGGTTGCATTAATAGAAGATAATTGGAATTACTCCTTAACATCACATCAGAGCTTTCTATCATCCCACTCTGATGAATGCTCCCAACAGCTAATTTGGGTAAAAAGAAATTAATGTGTGCTTTTGTTTTCTCTGTCATAAAAGGTTTTGCTAACTTTGAGGTTTATTAACGCCTCCTGTTTCTTCCCTTGTCTGACTTCTTTTAGGAATTTTGCCATATTTCCATATCTCCCCAGCAGCAGGCCTGCCGTGTGTCTGGCCAGTGCCCAGGACGATGTGACTGAGGAGGGCAGGTACATTTGCTATTTACACAACAAGAGCACTAGCTGTGAAAATGACAAGTGTGTCAGTCTGAGGCTAGCACCATAACATCATAAAATGCCTTCATGTAATTAAAAAATAATATTTTAAGCTTTTATAAATTATTTTGACCTCTTATCCACATAGATAACTTAAAGGTTGGAGCGCCGTGTGTCTCTACTTTCAGGCAGCCCTGCTCACTAGTGTCTGAAGGAAGGTGCATTAACTACTTATTTTGACCAGAATCTGACTTTTTTTGTGTGTCTGCTCCAAAAAAATTATCATACCATAAAAAATGCCCTTTTTTAATAAAAGCAGCATTTATCCTGAGCTAAAAAATACATGTCCAGAAATCAAAATCTGCTTGCTTTGTATCGTGAGGCAGACTGCAGTGATTACCCTCTGACTTGGTAATCTGTGAAGTCTAGAAACCTTCAGTCACAGTTAAATCTTACTGCTGAGATAATCATAAATTGAGGATATTATTTTTGATGACTTGACATTATAGTAGTTCCCTTAGTTCTTTCTTATAAATAAAGTTCTTAAAAGGTTTTATCTCGTCAGTATGGATGAAAAACAGCTAAATTCCACTGCTAAAGTGAACTTGCTGAGCTGAGGAGCAGGAACCATCATGTCAGCCTTTGACTGGAGTCAGACTGAGCCTGACTCTTTTTCTTGAGCAGTTTGTCAGCCAGCAAAAAAAAAAAAAAAAAAAAAAAAAAAGGACTCTTTTTACTTAACCTTAATTCTGAAGCTGAAACTTCTCTCTGCAAACTGATTGGCGCATAAATTAACCTCCAGTCCTCCTTTGCAGCATGTGATTCCTATCTGATGACATCCCCTGCCATTGTACCCTTACTTACCTCACCCAGTGTACGCCTGTTAATGAATGCAAACATAAAACTTGTCTTTGACACCTTAAAGGTGATGTCTATGACGATAGGCGATGTTTTAGCGGAAAATTACTTCAGCCTGCTTGAGTTGACCTGACTGCCACACTTTTAATACCTTCAAAGACTACAAGTACACATCTTTGGAAACTTCTATTGAGAGTTAATGGAAGGTCACTGCATTATATGGGAAAGTGTCCAAACTGTAATACAGGAAAGGAACATGTTGGTGCTGAGATGTTCTCAAATTCCTCCTCTGTGTTTATTGAGGACATTTTTTTTGTAATTCAGAAGTCAGCCTGTAATTTGGCTTGTAATTTCTTCTCCCTTCCCACTGGAGAGAAAAAGCCATAGATATTTGACCTTTGCATTGAACTTTTAAGACAGAACATCTAAGCTTTTAAAATGTTGGTACTCCTTGTGCAATCGTAGACCTTTTGCTGATTTTGCCCTGTTTTGTTCAATTTTTAAAGTCTCACAAAGAGAAATTGCACATACAATTCTTTTACCATCTTTAATCACCTGCTTGATGGCCTTCTATAACCCCTCCAACATCCACCGGCCTTTACAAAGTTGCACTACAAAACTAGAACTTCAGATAGAAACATTCCTGCTTGAAATTCTTTTTTAAAGTATGAAAATATGATTGTACACAAAGATATAGCTGTTATATCCATGTTAGATTTTAGATTCAGAGTCAGAAATAACTTTTGGCAGTTCAAAATACCTTCGCTGAAGCAAATTATCTGTGCGTTTAAGTTGATCAGTTTTACCACAGGCATCTGTGATGCAAGACAGCAAAGCTGCTGTGGCATTTTTTCTCCTTTGAGATCTAAATATCCGCACTAATAAGAAATGTTCATGCAAGCAGTCTTGAATCTTAAGATATATGTAAGCTCTCTTCCCATTCAGCCTTCATCTCAATGCCAAAGCTGCCTCATTGGGGCTGACACTCTGTCCGCTTTCAAAGCCAGGTTTTTCAAAGCCTGCCTCTATCGCTGCGAAATCCAGGAAATGCTGCACCCGAGGAATTGATGTCTTTGTAGGTGAAATTCATCTATAGTAACAATCTCAGTGAAATGGCAGCAATGCTCCCCAGACCACTGTCTGAGAGATGACATTTCGTTGAACAGTATTTCATTCCTCATTATCTTCTCATGTTCAATCCATCATCTCTCCCTTTTCTGTCTGTGATGCACTTCGTGCTCTTCTTTCTTTCTCTCTGCCCAGAATATCCTTTTCTCCTCACATCAGGTCTTTTTTTTATTTTATTTTATCCCACATTTGATTCCATTCCACATGATTACCTTGCTTTCTTAAAATGTGTTATCTGTACTGGCTCTAGTAAAGAAGAATTCCTCTGACATGTTGAGTTTAGTAAATGCTTAACTCCACCTTCAGTGCTGCATCTGATGAGCTTATATATCTGTATATCCTGCATGAATGTATTTTAAGTTATGACTGTCTAGATCAAATCTCCCTATAGATTTTATTTGATGTTTATTTTTTACAAGCTGCAAAAAGAAAAAAAGTTATGTGGGATGATGATTTGTTTCTGAGTCTGCAGATGGGGGAAATGCAAAGCAAGTAAATGTCAGCAGTGTGTGGTTAAGATATCATCAAAAGTTCTGAATGCATCACATTCAGACTCCAGATGACAGGAAATGCAAATGAATGAGAAGAGGATTCTAATGCTGTCTGGAAAGGCTCCGGCTTTAATGTATTAATAAAATCGGTTTGTACACAAATTAATATTCAATCTATCCCAGACACCAGGCTGCACTTGATACTGGAGACATTCCTAACTAACCTGAGCGTGAATGTGCGGTATGTATCCACATGTGTTCCTCCCATACAGAGTTTGCATCTTGCCGCCCCTGAGTGCATGTTGTAATTAGTGGTTTCAGTCGTCTAGTTGATGAACAAAATTATAAGACGATACTGTGTCTTACTGCAGGCTTTAGGTTCACCTGTGGTTTTAGCACATTGCAGAAATGAAGCAGGGACTCTGCATCTCAAAAAGGAAATACAGCTCCAGGGTTTCTGTGGGTAACTGTTGTTGACGAGTCAAAGTTGTCATGTCACTTTAACATTGCAGTGGAGGGGGCTAAAGCAGCAGACATCCTGCAGTGGCTGGGAGTTTAGTCCAATCAGATTGCAGGGTAGATGGGTTGGTGAAGTGGCACCTAGAGACTGGTTGTCTGAGACCTTTGGACTAGAATGAATTATTGTTAATAGCAAAAAAATACAATAATTCTTCCACAATCAGTTGTCTAGTCCCGTCATATTCTGGAGTACTGACTACTGACATGCAGCTGT
>JAPZDZ010000008.1:18980712-18990768 GCA_029783805.1 Acanthurus tennentii | reverse complement strand
CTAAAACGATTAATCATGCAGGCCTAACTTCGACACACACTTTCTCGTTTATTTTCGTCCATAAATTAGCCGCATCACTGTTTAAGCCACAGGGTTCAAAGCGTGTGAAAAAGTAGCGGCTTATAGTCTGGAAATTACGGTAACTTAAGTTGCTCATGAAGAAATGACAGAAGCAAACAGATGCAAAAAAATACTTATATTGGCTAAATGGATTTAGCACTGCAAATAAGAAATTTAAACATTGCCTGCTGCAATGTTTAAAGTGACATTACTTTTTTGTGCTACAAAATGCACTCACAGCATCCCAAACACCATGCTAGCTATTCTTTTAATCTTCCCCTCGGAGCAACAAGCTTCACTTTTTATTTTATTTGGTTTCTGACACTCATGACACAGCATGGCGTGTCATCCCTGCTTGGACTGAGAAGGCCCTTGTGAAACTTTTCACTTGTTATGGATGAGCGAGATCAGAGAAAACAAATGAACACTGCCATGCTCCAAATACAATTCAAGTGACAGAAGAAATATGAGAGGGCTTCACGCCGTGTCAGCTGGACTTTGGCGCCTGCTGCAAATTCAGCAACAGCAGCTGCTCTGAGAAAAAAAACACATGTAGAACGAGAGAAGAAAGGTCCAGGCATTTACATACACTTTATTGATGATTCTCCATCTGATGCTGAGAATTCTGCCTGTTCCAGCCTTCTGCAGAGAAACACTCTTCTCCCATAGGAGTTTTTATGACACTTCTACCTTCTTATCTTGGCCCGCTCGCTCCCACTTTTTTTACCTCACACCTTGTCTTTTATCGCAAGTTCATTTATCCCTGAACTGCTCAGAGGCTGTTTTGTCTCTTGCAGCTGGACCCATGAAAAGATCCCTTGATCCTTATCACAGAGAACATTTGTTCCCTCTTGTAAGTGCTTCCAAATTGTCTCAGCGCATGGGAGGAGCCGTGGCATCATGCAGGGGATGAAAGGAGAGAAATCTCGCTCTGAAATATAATTCATTCAGCGCTTCCCGTCAGTACACTGACAGGCCCACCACATCAGCTGCAAATGAATGTGTAAAAAATTTAAGAACTGAATTCCTCAACCTTGAGGGGAGAGTTGTGATGGCGTGCATATTTGCTGCAGGCTGACAAAAATGGGAGCTGAGTAAAGTTTTCACAACAGATTCACATGCAAGGCTTTCAGTGCATCATGTATAATCAGTACATGTGTTGCATCTGAATTGTTCTGTGTAGAATAAATTTGGAAACGCAAAAGCCTTGTGACATAACAGATTTCCTCTTAGGTGCAGATTTTTTTCTGTATTTCACAGAATTAGCTCAACCCCCAACACTGCATGAAACCACGCAGCATCAAATTGAAGGGTCTCATCCCGAATGAAACACAGAGGCTTGTCTTTAAGCACTCACTCTCCCACCTTTTTTTTGGAATTGTCTGTTTTCAGCAGAGATTCCCTTTTTTTATTCATTCCGAGATAGCTCAGAGCAGCAGCATCGACAGATTCACTTTCTAAAGAGAAAAATTCATGGCAGGGAAGACTCAGCCCACAGGGCTGGAGATTAGCATGTGATACACGAGTTTAGTCAATAGAGTGCATACCAACTTGAAAATGAACTGCTTTTCTTTTTTTTATTGAGATTGTCTTTCTGTACAAAGAGTGGATTTGGTTTTTTTAATACAATTTTGAGGGTGTGACTCACAATAACATGCTGCTGCATGCACCTTAGTTAAGGTGACTTACACATTAAACAGCAATACACCAAGTTTTAGTGCTGAACTAAGCATCAGCATCCACTGTGTGGAGTGACAGAATATGGAGTTTGAGTCTTAACCATACAAATAAATGATTTTGTTGTCTATGTTCTCATCTAAGATTTATGAAATATCATTATATATTTATAGAATTATTAGATCACAGAGTTTGACCTGATACTCAGCTGTTGCTTACAGGATGCACTGCTGCTTTAAAGCGGCCTGAAAGTAGTTTCTATCAAGTTTCCTTGTCTGAACCCGAGACGATATAATTCAAAATGACACTTTCCTCTCTGCAAATTGACTTTGCACTTACAGGCATCGTTTCAGAGTCTGGTTTGTCTTTTTTATGTCCTAGTAGCTTGTTAAAAAATCACAGAACTGATTTTTTTTAAAATCATACACATTTATCTCAGTTATAACTCAGTCAAACAAAACACCTACACCTGGAGAGGGACTTTAGGTTGGCAAACATTTATGCATTTTGTAGCTACCACACTGAGTGTTTTGCTAAGAAGATGAGTGATATTCGTTGAAACATTAATCCAGTCCCAGATCATAGCCTCACGTAACAGTATGTCATACGTTTGACATATATGTCTTGATAGGTATGGGATTTATACAGAAGAAAAAAAATCTTGTGTCATTACTCATTTAGTGTTTCTGCCTTAAGGCTCTAACAGACATCCTTTGCAAACTCTCAGGGCTTAGCGTTAGATACCAGTCCATCAGTGTGGGGGTCAGAATAACATTATGAACATGATATGTTCTCACAGCAACATTACATTTATGTTTGACATGCTAAAAGTTAGGCTGAATATGGCTGCAGTCATTCTGCATTGCTTCACTGTCTTCTGCTTCTTCTTGCATTTTTGTACAGGGATCATTAAACTAGAGAAAAATATAAATACAGCTTTGGATTTAGCTGTTTTATCATCATTATCTTAAAAATTCAAATTCAGTACCGTTATGTGAATATCAGGAGTTGGTTCATCAAGGAAAGCAGTTGGTGGTACCAATTTTTTCTAACTGGTTGCCATTAAACAATTGCAGGGGAAAAGGGCACAACAAGACAAGCATAATGAAAAGAGAGCCAAAAGCAATCTAACCTCAAATGACTGGAAATGATGAAATAAACATGATGGAAATCATTTTTCCCATTTGTTTCATATGTTAATTTGCAGGAGGTTGCTCTTCATTCCAAAAAATCTCTTTTTGTTCCAGCAATTTTTTTTTGTTTCCTCAGTGCAGAAAAGGTTTCAGTACATGTCACAGTCACATGCTTTATGCAGGCCTGCAATGAGATTAATTTAGCAAATCTGTGTCCATGTTTCTACTGGACTTTGTTGTTTTTTTAATTTTGTGTATTCCTTATAGGGATAATATGCAGGATTGCCTCAGAAAACATTGTATTGCCTCATAAAAAAATTATGACTCTCAATCATCTTTGATGACCCACTAGAAGTGTAACACCGCTCTCTGTCTGAGTTTCTAATTCTCTAGTACAGTATTTTTTAAAACCTTTGTGTTTCTGTGTGCTGTGCAAAGTTTGCCATTGGATGTGTTTTTTGCTTCACATCTGCAGAAGTGCAATAGTTGTTTTAACAACACCCCCCTCACAGTAGTCAAGGTGTTTTGTTTTGTTTTTTTTTAGCTCTGAGCATCCCAGTGTCTGTGATATAACTATGGCAAGCCAAGAGTATTAGAATACGGTGAGAAAGAGCAAAGTGAAGCTGGAGTGCTTTGTGTTCACAATTTACCGACTAAGCAAACGGCAAGAAGGACTAGGAAAAAAACACTCCATGATTCATCCAGAAGGGAACATGAATGTTCTTATCGAATTTCATGGAAACCTCTTTAACAGATTTTGACACATTCGATATCACAAACTTTGACTACATGATGCAGGAAGAGAAAATGTTCCCTGCTAAAAAGTTAAAGTCTATCCCTAGGGGAACCATTGTTGTCTCTCCAATACATTTTGCCAATCTATTTGAGTGAAGGTAAAGACAAATACCGATAAATGTAGAGGGTTATTGTTAAGGTATCTCAGTCTGGAACATAATGGTCAACAAACTGATACATTGACTTTATCGTCCATGGAGCCATTCTGAACTGCTATAAACATTTTTGCTACAAGATGTGTTTTGACAGCACTTCTTTGAATTATTTTGCTTCAAACTTACCCAAAATATGAAGATTCTTTTCTATCTGGTTACTTTTTGAAACAAAGACTCTTCATTTAACCTCAACCAGCTGCTTTAATTAAATTACATCTGCTACCAGCAGAACCCCTGCATTCAAATAGACAGGCACTTTGCTCAAGAGGACATGTAACACTCTCCAAAGGTAGACAATGTTGCAGTCTGAGCACACACTGCAGTAATTGCAGGGGAGGGGGAGTCTGTAAGAGGCCCTTTAGGTTTTAATTGGTGTGCAAGTTATTTTCTTTTTTGCCGCCGTTCCAACATGACAGTGTATCAGAGGGACAGATGAAGGCGAGCACTGTGTGGCTCTCTGAGATCGCATTAGGAGCCTGACACAAATATCTTCCATTCAAAGGGCACTTCAAAAGGAGTGTAGAGACCGTGAGGTTGATATTCATTCTTTTTTGTTCTTTTTTTGTGGGGACAGTGTATCAGTTCTGTTGCTTTTTATTCCCTAACCCCTCCTGCTGGATAAGCCCACTGAATATTGCTTGGTACAATGTTTTATATCATCCCTGGGGGCTGTGTGTACAGAGCTGATGCATCGCAGTGATTGATACAACTTCATCATGAGCATCTTGGATCGGAAAATAAATGAGAGAAGAGCGAGTCGGAGTGGGTAATGAATGCATTTTGCCCAAGGTGTTGGCAAGTCTGTTCCAGGTGGTGGAGGCAAAGGCTGAACAAAAATGAAACATTACACCAAAAATTTTCACTAATTAAAACACTTCATATAAAAAACTAAAACGTGAGGTAAGGTCTTTTCTGTATGACAGAAACTTTGTAACATCTGCATAAAACTCAGGATTATGGTTCTCAAAACTTTTTTTGCACGAATAACAATTTATTCAATTTTTTTTTCCAGTGTGAACATTATATTAACCTTGCTTTTAAAAACACTCGCCATAGCCCAAAAAAAAAACACCCAAATTAACTGAACTAATTCTCAACCATAAGACTTGTTGGGCAAATATTTGTTGTTGTTTTTTTAAAGAAAAGAAAATGAGGCATAAAATCATTTGTAATACACCTACTTTTATTACCAATGCATGCAAGGGGATTCTGTAAAGGAAAAAGGTTTTTCTACCTTCTTAAAATTTAGTCAAATATCTAAATTTTTAAGGCAATATCAAAAATGAATGTATAAAAATGCAACCCTAACCCTAATGTCTCCTACTTTGTAAACACAAATATAACTGTAAATATGATGAAAACAAACTGAATTGCAAAATTTATAATACAGTAAGGTTTACCCAGGCATACTCTGTGTTTTAGTTTGATTGCTTACTGGGAGTTTAACTAAAAAACACTGATTACTTTCAAATTGCCATAACTACATCACAGGAACTGACGCAGGACTGGAAGTTGTCTTTTTGACAAAGAATAAATAGAAGGACTTGAAAGATCTGAGGCTTTCAGATTCGAGCACATATTTAGTTACTGATTTTTTGTATCCTACACTGACAAGCACACAAAGGTCAAGGTCATTTTAACCACAGGAAGCCATTTTCTTCTGCTTGACCAGCAGCTCTTTCAAACACATTGAAACATTTATGGTCATAACTGAAAAGTTGGAAGCCACTGGAGCAAACATTTGTAGTTAGGCCCCTATTAACCCCCTGCCCAAAGCCTTTTGTGCTTTATTTATTTACTCTGTTACCTTGAATTAACCATTACACACATTTCACGCAGTAAAATACACATTACATATAAGTCAAAAACCAACCAGTTACTTTGATGTATATTTTTTTTATTGAACCCAACCTCAGTAATACAGCATTTAAGCACACTGTAAACTGAAATGATTGATTCAACTAAACTGGATTTTAACATGGAGCAACTTAACACCGACCACAAAGTTAGGTAACGCACCTGCCGTTGCTGGTGTCTTGACAGAAAATGTTGCATTTAAACATTACAAGGGGCTGAGTTGGTGCAGCCATATTGTTTTAGGTATCAGTGCGACATAAAAAAAACCATGAAGGCCAGTTTAAGTAATAATTACATGAGAGTAAAAGCTTTTAAGAAACCAAATATAAGCACAGAGGTTATACAGGAGGTTATAATGACAAACATGACATTAACAAACAAATAGGTTTTGTGAGTTCTTGCACTTGCTTTGATAAAATAGGTTTGAAATTTTTGCTAGACAGCCCTGCAATTCACTTTTTTTTAGCTTGTTATCTTTCAAAGAATGATTGGACTGCATTTTCCTTACTGCAATTCTGAACAAATTTGCAAAAATCTTATAAAGAAAACCACTTGACATATAATGAACCTGGGATGTCTGGGCTCTCCATGGGGTCGGGGGAGTCGCCTGCTTTCACCAGTTTGGTAACCCAGCCTTGGACACTCTACAATATGGAAAAAGACACAACACACTCACACAGACGTTCTTACTTAGTTTTTTGAAAGCAACCTCTTCCTTTTGACTTTTCATAGCCGGAAAAGGAAGTTCAAGGGTCTTGGTGTTGTGCAGACTGACTTACTAGGATGATTTACTGAAAACCTTGATGACACCGCCTGTTAACACTGCTAACAAAATTCCTTTCACTTGACTACTGCAGTTATGACAAGTGAAAATGCCTGCTATGAACGAGGACTCTTTACCCTTGAGCAGAGGTCTAATCAACCAAGATAAGTGAAAACACCTGTGTGCTTGTGCAGGGACTTCAAAAATTACCTGCTAATGTGAAAACAGTATTGGTGTTGATGTGACCCTGATGGCTATTCATAGATTATTATTCATATATTCATATACTATTTTCCCTTCTACTGAATAATTGCAAACTGCATGCTACAACCATAGAGGAACAGACAAAAAAATGAATCTGAATGAAGTTTCCAGGCATTTTTGAATAGGATGATTCACAATGAGAATGTTTGTAAGGCTGTTTGAAAGGCCTTGATATATGCAAGTTGTTGAATACAAAATCTATGTGTTTCGTTGTCTCTAATGGCACAGCTAATTATAGAGACTGCAGACATTGGTTGTTAGGGCCAACATCACAATTTTAGTAAGCTCTGTTGAGAAAGATTCCGATCCAGAGGGATTTCAGTCAGGCCAGAATTCATTCAGAATAACGAATTACTAAATAAATCTGCTTTACTTGCTGAATTTAAAATTGCTCTTCTCCTACTTCACCATTTCTTTGCAACTGGGAAAACCAAGATGTTCTCTTATTTCAGTTCAGAGTGAGAATCTTTTTGACACATCTCTGTTTCACCAAGAGTAGAAATAAAAATATGAATCTCACAGAATAAACCTGCGTGGGAGTTCGTAAGGGGAATTAACTACCATTTCCAAATGATGCTTTAAAATTACTAAACCTTAAAGTGAAGATCACTCTTCAGTGTTTACAAAGGGTTTATGTCACATGAACAACATTTCATACACACAATATGACAAACTATGTAGTTTTGAATGAATAATACTGAAATCCCTGAGACTTTTTGGTAATGAGTATTTTACTATTGACTGGGACATTATTTCTTTTACAGACAAAGAGATATTCAAGCAAAGGATGATTTGAAATGAATTTAATATGTCACGGCAATGGAACTGATGCAATAGGCTGCTTATTTTGCAGTTAAAGACCAAAAGAGTCTGGATATGTTGTAATTTGTCATTTTTGTTCTCACAAATTGCATCATTTGCATATTATCATGTTTTTTTCTTCCTTTTTTTGTTGGTCTTTGGTTGTCCTCTTCTCCTGCTGTAGCATTATGTTTCTTTTAATGTTCTACATCAGTCTATTTAATTATTTTCCTTTGATTAATTATTGATAGAAAAAATACATATATATATTTGATAATAATTCTGGAGCTTTTTCGGGCACCTTTTTCTAAAGTTAATGCCTCTTTACAGCAAAAGGTTGGTCACCTTCATCCTTATTAATAGACTCTATATCTTTATAGCATTTGATAGTTATGAAATCCAATAAAATACCACCAGGGTGCAGATCATTTCTGCTCAAAGTGTTGAAGATTGAATAATTGGGCTGGAGAAACACTGGGGAATCATCAAAATGAGTTCCATTAAAGTCTCTCCATTCTGGATATCAGAGGGGAAATCTTGAACAGAGGCATGATGAGGACCAGTGGTCAGCACTAATGATATGATGGTGCGAAGAGAAGGGGGCACAGATATTAACAGACTGATAGGAGTCATCAGAAAATAATCAAACATCTGGTGTCATTGTCCTTCTGTTATTTCTTAAAAAGCCGACTCATATACAGCTTTACTTAAAAGAACATATTAATGCCATCTTTACAACCACTTATTCCCCACCAACCCTGTCAAGTTTCCACTAAAACAAAATCATGGATTCATCCTTCTGTAGTGGAAATTCTGTTTGCTGGACTGATGGTAAATTTGTGATGAGGACTAACAGTTGCAGAGGTACCAGAGTCGCCATGATAAATAACTGCTAACTGATCAGCTTGAAATAGCAGCATATGTTCAGATCCTGGAGTCTCTGTACTGGCATTATGAAAACAGACAGATGTGGTGTGACATGTCCACACACACAGGACATTACACAAATAATGCTAAGTACTAGTTAAACCAAAATGCTACCAAGAGGTAGCAGCTCGGCACCTTTTGTTTGTTGGTGCCGCATTAATCCTGCAGTGTTAAGCTGAAAAAGATTGTGCTGTCTGGTGAAAGACTATATGAGACCAAGTCTAAAGCGGAGGGGTTTTTTTTCATGACGTACCAAATGTGTATACAAGGGCCGCCTGCTGAATGCAGCTCACTTGAATAATCAGCTGAAAGGCCCCCTTTTACAAATAACATAATATTTTAAAGCCCCATCTTTGTGCTCAAGACAACATGGGATAAAAGCAGGCTGTAAACTTTTATAAAGTAAGTCTTGTCTGCAGGGACGGACAAGGCCGGGCTGATGTTGCCCAAGTAACGGCCCATTTGCCCTCTTTATCTGAGCTGCCCCTCTGGAGGAAAAAACCTTGTTTCCTATAGTGCTGAAAGAAAAAGAAAAGCCAGTAATTGCTGAAGTAATACCATGGCAACAGCAGTGCATGCAGATGCAGCTCCTTCAAACTTGTTGGGTTTTTGTTTGACTCTGTTATTTTTTCGGCTTTATTGCTGACACAAGTATGACCTATGAAAGAAATACACAGTCAACATTGGAAAAGGAAGCTCAGGGTCTGGAGTGAGAGCAGGGGATTTTTGAGATGATTACTGCTAACGGCACCTTCTGACCGGCCAGCCAGACCAGGCGGAGCGCCGAGGGGAGAGAGAAGACAGCCAGGATAAGAGTCATTAGCCCAGCTTGGTCTGTTCGCAGAAAAATGAAATAGACAAAATGGGACTCTTGCTGGCCACGCTGTGGAAAATCAGAGACTGTTGTGGGCATATCTTTGCAGAGAGACCTGTCTCCACCACAGGATTAAGCTGACAGGATTAGGTGGACTCTGTTCTGAGCCCACAGAGCCAAGAAGAAGAGAGGAGGTGGACTCTGACCCAGATGTCAAACTTTCAATGTGAGGATATCTTCATTATGTTGTTGCTGTTATTCACATTCCTATAATACAAAAGTTGACGGAATCATGTCATAACTGTGTATGTATATCCAAATGTGTGTACAGTGCACAAATAATTGTGTATATTGCTGTTGTTATCTTGTAACCTTTGTTGTGCAAAGATGAATGGATGAGCTTGTATGTGGTAGCTTAAAAAAAAAACAAAATCCTAACTTTCATTGTCATGCCAGAGCTGAGGTGGCTCAGATGTATATATATATATATATATATATATATATATATAGACATATAATGTATATATATATATATAAAACCCTTCATGTGATGCTTCAGCATCCAAACTTGGTTTTGCTGCCACTGTGTGAGGGCTCCAGGTGGGTCTTCCAGAGTTCAGGAGGGGATTACCACTGATGCTGTGGCGTGCCCTCAGAAGAAGCAAGGCAAACAGAGCTTGACCAGTTAAAGCTAAAAAAAGACACCAATTCACCCTTCAGTAAGCTCCGCCCCCCTGTCAAATTCTGTCAAGCTGTTGAAGCTAACATGTGGTCCACAATATCAGTATTTACACTTTCTGGTGATATACT
>JAPZDZ010000008.1:18958169-18968267 GCA_029783805.1 Acanthurus tennentii | reverse complement strand
CACTGTGTTTCATCACCTTTCAAAAACACACAGAGGGCTTTTTGTGAACTGAGAAGAGTAATTTTGTGTTTAGTTTTGAAGTGAAATCTCCTTTTCTTCTTTAGTTTGTAAGGAGTGGTTTTTAAGTTCATGATGTAAAGCAGAAAAAGTCAAAAGGCTTGAGAGCAAAGACTTCAGTTCCTCGTCGAATCTTGGAGTTCCTCTGTCCTTGAGTATGTTCAGCACACTACCACTATAATAGCTGCTACCCATGTTAAAGTGAATACATGTTCTGATCTGGTGTTGTGAATGAGCAAACTGAGCTAGTCCGACTTCTGTGGAAAGATCTCACAAGGTCAAACTGCTCCCACAGTTTCACCAGACTGGACTCGCCATCACAGAATCAGTCTTTTGGTAGTTCTTAGGAAAAAAACGGATTTTTAAGCACTTGACAAAAACTGTCTCCCTCCCGTTTACAGCTGGGACTCTGATAAAAGAACAGATTATTATCATTTATTTATTAAAATGTTCAAGATTTTAGGACTATTTTGTGGTCTCTCATCCCAGGAAAAGTTTAGGGAAGGGACTGCATGCAGAAATGAAATGATGCCTGCGTTCATGTCCTTTAGATGGGCAAACAGTGTCCCTCTACTAAGGAGAATACAAAATTACATCTCTAAATAGTGTACTAAGTAGTAGTAGCTAATGTTTCATATTGATAACATTAGGATAAAGTATATCAAATATTTATTTTAAAAAAATGTGAAAACATTAATATTTAACTAATGTCTAAAAAGTTGAAACAGACTGAAAATTTTTTGCAAATACTAATATAATTAGTATTTGTTTTGTAGGGCCGTAATGCATTACTTATTGAATCCATTACCACTTGTAACAATGATATCATGATCTTCCTCGGTCATAAATATTCAGGATTACTAAAATCAAGCAATAGTATTAGCACAGTCATTACAATGGTGTTCTGTCACTTGCTTGTTTCAGGAGTTTGGCTCTATGATGTCTTACCAGGGCTTGAAATGAAGTATATCAGAGACACCGAGTGAGACGTGCTGGCTTGGCCAAAGAGCTGGATGCTGCCAGTCCTCAGCAGAAGTGGAGAAATCTGCCTTTTTCAAAGTCCATACTTGTCTTATTAATAGTGCATATATTATGTCCTGTTAGCTAGCTAGCTGAGCAATGGCAAGCCTATGTTTTTTACCTGGTTTTAGAGTTCAGCTTCACTCTACAGACTAACAACTCCAGATGATTCATCCTCATGTGGACAAAAGAAATCTGAACTTTGTAACTCCTCATTAAACCCAAAAACGGACATGTACAGTAAATACTGTTTATGGGTTGAATATTTCCTTTCATTCCATTCTTTTCATATAAGCAGGTGAATTGAGGTATTATCAAACATTATCTATTAGGGGGGCCTTAATAGGAAACTCATTTAGGGTAATAGCTTGTTTCGAATGAAGACTTCAGTCATAAGAGAAGATCAATTTCAGTTTTGTCTCTCAAGAACTCAAAGTGCACAAAAACTGCAAGCAGAGTGAAAGCAAAACAACTATCCCTCAAAAGCAAAAGAAAGAGTTCATTTTTAAAGACAGAACACAGGAAAACACATTAGTAAAGCAGAAGGGAACAACAACATAATATTTCAAATTAATTTTGTTTTAATAAGCTCCTGAGTTTCAGCTCCGCTTCTCCTCCTTAAGAACTTTTCTTTGCTTGTTTGCTGAGGTTGAACTTGACAGCCAGCTAGATGGCTCTTCATCACCAATCTGTTTGCTGGCCTGTTGACAGACAGTGATCAATGCCACCATTATTTATTTTACACATTAGTAAAGCAGAAACCCCAAAGGTTCCTCAGCTACAACAGCTTCTTGATCATCCAAATCAATCCAGACCTGAGTCTTAAAACTGCAAATTCTCAAGTTGTCATAACAGAACTGACCTCAGTCTGCAGCCTTCTCATTTATTCCTCCTTTTCTTTCCTCTTCCTGTCTTTTCAGTGTCCTGCTCTGCACTTGAACAGGGTAGAGGTTTTCCCTTGAATTTAACAGTAAATGAGTCATCACAACTCCAACTATGTCCACTATATTCCAGTTTTCTGGATGAATGTTTTTTTTAAAAAATGTTCCAAGATGTGAGTATTTCCTTTCAAGAACTCTGAGAAAACTGTTTTCTGCAGAGACACAGATGATCCATCTTTTGTTGATCCGTGGATGAGTTTTCTTCTCTTCCTGTCTGGGTTTAAGTGCAGAAGAACAACTTGTTAAAATCTTAATTCCTTAGTGTAAATCATCAACAGGCAAGTCAAACTGTAAAACTTTCTTGCTGTGGTGCACTGCAGTGACAGAGTCCGACTTCCCTTTGTTTAGACATTTCCTTTGGGTTTACAGTGGATTCCCCACAGACTCACCACTAACCACCCTGGAGTGTTTGGAGGGAGAGGTGTTCTGTGAGAATATCCTCTGTGTGTGAGAAAATCGGGAGGACAGGGTTTTCCCCAGTTGGACAGACCTGAAGACTGACTCTCTACACAGCCTCGCCCTCCTCTCTGACTTTAAAATACTGAAAGAAAATATTTGGGTACTTGTAACAATGATCAGTTTTTTCAACTTAAGAAACTACAACTAAGAAACTGAAGTTAAAGTATTTCTGCTTTTAACTGCCTGTTGATATCAATGGGCGTAAGTGTACATTTAAATAGATGTCAGTTCAGTTTTAGAGGAGTATCATTCATGCCAGTCTAGCTGAACCCTTATATGAAGCCTGGCTGTAAAGATTGTGGCTTTGCTTTGTCTTGTTGAAATAAACAAGATCCTCTTGAAAAAGCCATGGTCTGAATGGCAGCATATGTTGCTCCAAAACCTGCACACACCTTTCAGCAAAAATAGTGCCACAAAGATTCTATCTTTTTTATGCTGTGGTCTCTCACACACCCATATACTATCACAGATGCTTGCTTTTAACTTATCAGAATCATTTTATGAGATATGGATTATAGATAGTTAAATTCCTACATCCCATTAAAGGTGGCCCTGGTATTGACAGTGGGTTGTAAAAGAAAGAGATAGAACTGAATTTATATTGAGGATGTTATTTGGCATGACAAAGTGATGGATTACATTTATCTCTCAAACAGATACATACATACATATATATATATATATATATAAAGGTAATGAAATCAGTTCCCAAACAAACAACCTGGATTAAAAAGAAGCTTAGATGCTGGCTAAAATATAAAAAATGTAAATGAAAACCACAAGGCAATCATTTGCAAGACTTTTTTTTCCTACCAGCAACAGTTTTAGTTATTTCTAAACCCATTTAGCAAAATTCTTCACAGTTGTGTTTTACAAAGTGTTTAACCTCCCCCTATCTTAGCTTGTAAACAACTGAAGATGCCTCTTTCAAACTCGGATCATATTGTTAGCACAACTTCCACTACTTTTCCAGTCTTTTGTTGCCCATGGCCAAACTTTTTCAATCATTCTGCAAATACTAAAATGTAGTAACTTTAGCATGTTTACAAAAATGTTTGTCAGTTTGCACATTTTTTTGTGCTTTGTTCAAATGATTTTGGGTTGAAAAGGATCTGAAAACATTGGATTCTCTTTTATATAAATGTTGCACAGTGTCCCACATTTTTAAGGTTTCAAGGTTGTGGAGTCAAAAATCCAGATAAAAAGTTCAATAGTCAATAAATTTTACTAAAAAAGATATTTGAGTTGCACCACAGGAATTTGCCTACTGTGAGTTTAAAGAGAGGAATTCAAACTCCATCAGATAAATGTTTTTTAAAGTTTAAAATTTTAATTTTCCAAATTCAGTAGCCTTTCACTTTCCACATCAAACTTGTGGAATGGCAAGCTGGTAAAACTATATTGTCTCTTGGTCAAAGTTGATATGAAATGCAAACAATTGCTTACTTATTCATTCAGCTTACATGGAAACAAAGCACTGGATCACATGGTATTCATGTGAAGTCATGTTTAAGGCCACAAAAATAAAGTCTAATAGTTGCCCTTCTTTTGGCTCTCTTTTTGGTCCCCACCAACTAAAAGTTGGATATTGGAAATCCTAATCTCTAACCTCTAAGTGTTGAAGAGGCCTCATGATAAAGGTGGTCTTCCCTTTTTCAGATTAAAATCAGGGAAACCAGGGAGGCTTGTTGTATTAGCAATAACTGAACAGAAAAAGGCATCAATCAGTTTTTTAAGTATATCAAAGCGACTATGAAAGTACTGTGAGCAAACAGTCATAACTGCATGAAAGATTCACACACACACACACACACACACACCATTAAACATACCCCCCCAACCTCCCCCCCAAAGACTTATTTCTGGTGGAGGTAATAACAATACTAATTAGTACTGTTGTAAAAATTCCATAATAGCTTCATTTCACCAGTAGGCATCTAATTGCTTATAATATTCTGAATATTAAATGCTACTGTTCACTTCTACATTCATGGTCCTTTCAAACTTTCAAATCTTTCTCTTGTCACAATCAGGACAAACATTTTTTACTCAAATACTAGGACTATTTAAATTTAGCAGGCTAAAGATTTTCATTACATGCATGAAGCACTCAAAGACTCCGTACCTCTTCCTATTTTGGACACTCCTCTAGTGGCACCCTCAAGACAAAAAGTGCTCTCTGAACACAAATGAACTCATTGAATAAAAAGCCAAGCTCATGAGTAAGAAATCAGTATGTAAAATTGGAAAATTGCAATGCCTACGGTGAGGGCTCAGTTTTTTAATGTTTTATTGGCCCTCAGAAATATGCCTTTAAGCCAAAGCTAAAATGCCGAATAAGGCAGCATCACTCCAGTTTGAAAAGTCTCATCCGAATTTCATCACAATTTATAAATCAAAGTCACTTAAGAGACAAAGAAGCATCAATAACACTGACAGTGCCACTTTGTGCATTCCTATAAAATGGAAGTAAAATATGGAAAGAGAATCAGCTCCTCCTATGTGAAGGCAGCCAGTTAGGATCAATCAATTCCTACTTGCCTACAGTACTTATATTATAGTTACTTTTCTGCTTGTAAAAAATGACCTCTGACACTCAAAAAGAGGGAGGCCCGTGGGGTGTGAGACAATCAAAGAGGAAAGTTTGTGTTTCAGTCTTGTCTCATTAGTTGGAAAAGGACGTGGCAACACTCTTTTTCAGAAAAGAGCTGAGGAGTGAAAGAAAAGCACATAAAGAGAAAGGACATTTTTCACCTCCAGGTAATCTTCTCTTCGCACTGCAACAATTATTCAGCCTGATGAGGTTATGGACAGAGTAGAGGACACGCAGAAAGCCTGCCTACAGCACTTTTGGAAGTACACAGGAAGCTTTTCTGTGCTTCACAGCCTGAGTGAGCTTTTGTTCCAGCCCTCATTGCTTAGTCTGTCGCACGCCTCTGAACTCCCTGTGAACACCTTTGAGAAAACATCATTAATATTTGCTATTATTGAGTGAGAAGAGATTTTGGTTGAATAGACTTCTCCATCCAGTCTCATCTCACACCTGAGCACAAGGTAAACAGCAAATAACACTGAGGGATCAAAGGGACGGGGGTGTTTCTCACAGCTGAATGACTCATTAGCAAGAGTGTACGGGATAATGCAGATAAAGAATGAGATACTTTACTTACAAAGCAGATCATTTACAAGTGTGACAAATATTTATTAACAAGCTTCAATTTCAGGGTTATTGGATTACATTTCGTAGACTGGAGTTACAGCAGATCTAGTTTTTATATTTCTGAGACTTGACTAAGGTTTCATGACGTGTATTTAAGAATAATATCAATATTTTTGTGTACCATGAGATACTAGACTTGTGTTAAAAGAGGCAAGCTACACTACAAGCTGCTCAGAAAAAACAGCCAAACACACTGAAGCTTTTACACATCAAGGAAGATCCACTGTTAGTGATACACTACAACTACTCTCGATTTAGGAGAGTATTTTCCTCTACGCAGAACACAAGACAAAGCATAGTTGTCAGACATTGCTGTCTACAATATAGCTCAACGAACTTCACTGATCAATTAATGACAGAAATGAATTTACACAATTACATCACATTAGAATACACTTTGCATATTAATATATAAATAATATAATAAAATAGATTTATAGAGCCTACTATTGTCTTTTACTTAAGTACATTTTTGCCAGTTTCTATGTGGTGCGGTTAAACATTTCCAAGGAATTTTTGCATTAAGAAACACTGCTACGGAATGTACATGTAGCTGGTGCAAGCAATAACTTACACAAAAACACATGTAATTTATGTGCTGACAATAACCAAGGGATGTAACTTGGATTAGTTACTCACAAAAGCAGTCGCTTGCACCTGCTGCATGCACATGACTGTGCAGGGCTCGATCATGCACAATAGGAACAGCCTGGGAAAAATTTCATCACACCTACTTGCAACAGTCTTTTATTGTCTTGTAATGCTGCTTTTATTAGGTAATTGATTTAAATACTGAATTCTCTGCGGGACTTAGAGCATTTAGAAATCTTGTACTGAGTAATTTTGTTTGGAGTCAAGGACTAAACTGGTAAAGTCCTGTAAAATCTACCATTACCTGCTTTAAAATGGTGACAAATCAACTTACAATACATGAAAGACCTAAAATTGTGAGAGATCACCATTAATGATGACATTCACATCATCTTCAAGATCAACGCTCAGGAAGGTATTATACAGGAACAACTGTAACAACATTAAGTCAGTTAGTTAGCTGTGAGCTACACCTTGAGACTTGTAAAGTAGGCTCATATTTATTTACATTTTGGCAAATTGGAACCATTAAGAGTATGCCAAATTACCCATTAGCAGTTCCTATATGCAATTTATTACAGTAAATGCATATGAACAGTAACCCTAGACAAGAATGAAGTGCAGAGAATGAAGAATGAAGATCATCAAGGATTACTTGGCAGCTGTGAGCTTAAACAAGCAGAGGAGCTACTCTAGCCATTCTGATTACCACAGCCCCCTTTGAAAAGAGATGGATCAAAGACGAAACTGCACTTTGCTCAACTTTCCATCACCAGGATGTGTCTTCCTCACCTCCACATGAAATTTAGTGCATGTTATTTAAAGTCATGTCAGGAGCAAGTGGCGCAGCAGAAAGCCATGCTGCAGCAGAGGCAACATATTATCATTTTGTCAGCGTATGAGCACTCTAGGAACTCGTTTGTCTCCGGGCTTGGAACCGTCATCTTACCGCAGACGAGTCATGTAAAGCAGATAGTAACTCAAGTGATAGTCTCCCCACAAGCTCTGACAAGTTCATTTGGGTATAATTACTTGCCCCACTCAGGTATTCTGTCGACATTTGTCACAGAGACACCAGCATTACCCGATGAGATTAATTTGTCATATTTCTTATGTTGAATATTTTTCTTCCTGTAACTGATCTAATCCTCACAGCTCAGCAGAGTGTGGCATCACAGGGTCCTCTTTTTACCTGCAGAGCTGGAGTACTTTTTTTTTTCTTTTTTCTCAGAGTAGATCACCTCCATGCTTATTTATGTGAGTGGTCCCTGCACCCGTAGATAACGTCATTTAGCAGCACCCAAGAGAGTGGCCCCTCCACTCCTGCTCAGACCTGACACAGGGCAGACAGATTTAGCTTCTCTGCCCTGACTCTGCACCACTTAAACTATGGGCCATTCTAGTCTCCATTAAGAGAATCGCTTCCTAATGAACCCTCTTCCTCGGGAGGAAGTGATTAATAGGAGTGGCCATCCAGGATTGCATTACCCAGCAACACTCCTCTCTGCAGAATGGGGCAAACACAGGAATACAAAGAGGGTAGAGTGCTAGCATGCTAACAATCATCCTAATGTAGTAAGGAGAGCAGAGGCAGTTTTAGCTGAAACAAGTGTGTCTGTACGCTCTATCACAGCTTTGGATGTCCTATTTCTGCATCACACAAAATGGTGAGCTATCTGGCAGTGGTTATTTACTAATCCTTTGATTCATAGCGTCTGTTTGAAGTCTAAAACCACACACATCTCAATAGTGATCACATGAGACTTACTTCAAGCACAGTGGAGATAAAGGGATTACGCTGGAAAGGATCATTAGGTCTTTTTAATCAGTTTCACTTTCACTACAGAAGCTGCTGGGCCCCAAAACAAACCATTGCTGCATCCTTCTTGTGTTGTACAGTGAAACTCTACAACAATAGAAGCCATCAGACAAAACCACGGAGCCATATGTTTGTGACAACAGGACACCATCTCTGCTGCCTCCTCTTCCCTGGGGCTCAAATCATGCCAAACTCAGCAGTGTGTTGCCTTCATTTTGCTTTAACATATGGCAGAGCAATGGCTGGAGAGGATCATGTGTTGCACAGGGGAGAGTTTTGACAGTCACACAGCTCTATTGGCTCTGAAGGGCTTTGATTTGCTGGCAATAATACAGATGAGGATCAGGGGAAGTCTCTCCAGGGATGCTGTGGAGAAAAGCTGTTTTCTGCAGTATTAGGAGGTCACTAAAATTAATGTTGAGACGGTGTGTACGTACACAAAGACAATGTTCAGCTGGGTGGTTTTCTCTGGGCCCCTTGCCAAATCTGACCAGTGATGACATGTTTATCCACATGACATCATTCAGTCCTGCCTGTCAGTGTGGTGTCCAGCAAACAATAAGGCTTTGTAGACAACTGATAAACTTTCTGGGAAAGATCTAGTCTGATTACGAGATACGACATTTAACCCACTTTATATGAAGCAGTTCCAATTTCAGGGAATCATGCAGAGTTTATTGGTTGACTAACACCATGACAACCTAGAGTTGAGACCAAGAGTTGCAGTCCTGCACTCCCATTAGAGCAGTTACTCACCCAAAGTCTCCTAAAACGGTATCAACCTCCTGACCAGCTAAATTAATAGAAGAGGAGTTCTCCATAAAATCTAATTAAAATCAAAACCACCAGTATAAAATTACAACAAAGTGAAGGCATTAAATATGGTACTGTGTGGTACAAGCTACTATTCTTCATCATATTAATACCAACATCCCTCAACCATTTTTGATGCTGTTTTATTAATTAACCATAAACCTAGACACAATTTTAATTTAGCCTTGTTCTGTCTTACATACCCACCCATTACATCTGACTGGCTTTAATGTTGTGATGTTTGAATTTTTATCCGAATTTTCACAATTAAAACTTAAAACAACTTAAAACTGATGAAAGCTTCATTGTAGGAGATTTTAATATTTGTTTGGACGTTGATATTTATAGCTACAGCACTGAGTCAGACTTAACCTCAAACAGTTTGAACTACAACACTGACCTTTTTCTGGCATATGGTATTCAAAAAAGTACATCCATAGAACCCTCTAATATCAGACCAGTATTTAATAACTTTTCAACTCCTACACTACTTCACAGCAAAGGGCAAAGAACCCTTACATCACATGCTGAACTGATAGTGCTGTGGCTAAATTTAAAGGAAGTGATTCTGCTGGATTTTATTTATGTCTCATGTATAACCAAGGACTCTAGTCCCTCCTAAATTAATCATCTTGCTGATAGTGCTGCATGTTCCATGCATGTGATGCTTGACTGTACTGCTCCTCTGAAAGAAGATCATAAAACACAGGGAACAAGCTCCATGGTATAACCCCAAAACTAGCAATCTTTAAAGCGGACATTGCAAAAACTTGAAAGGTGTTTCACCAATTTGGAAAAAAAATCTCATGTAGTCTGGCAAGATAGTCTCAAAATAAATAGGATTGCTCTGTGCAATGCTAGAGCAGCCTATTACTCAGCACTAATAGAGGAAAGTAAGAACAACCACAAGTTTCTTTTCAGCACCGTAGCCAGGCTGACAGACGACTATAGCTCTTCTGAACCTTGTATTTCTATATCCCTCAGTGGTAATGACTTTTCAAGCTTCTTTGATGATAAAATCATTATTATTAGAGACAAAATGCCTCACCTCATTTTCTCAAATCAGAGTGATTTATCTTCAAATACAGGAATCTTATAAGCAGCTGTGAAACCGTATTTATATTTAGACTGCTTTTCTACTATTGGCCTTTATCAACTTATTTCAATGATTTCTTCAT
>JAPZDZ010000008.1:18942622-18958069 GCA_029783805.1 Acanthurus tennentii | reverse complement strand
TTGAGAAAGCAGTTGCCAATCAGTTGTGTGCTTTTCTGCATAACAATAGCTTATCTGAAGATTTAAAATCAGGCTTCAGAGTAGTCCATAGCACAGAGACATAGCTTTGGCTGAAGTTACTAATGACCCTCTATTAGCGTCAGACAAAGGACTTGTCTCTGTACTTTTTTTTTTTAGATCTAAGTGCTGTATTTGACACTATTGGCCACCACATTCCACTGCAGAGCCTGGAACATTTAATTGGTACTAAATTTAAGTTAAGTTCTATTTATTAGAGCACTTTCATTTTAAACGTCTTGACAATGATGATGACCAAAGTTGGTTAAAGAGTTCCACAAGGTTCGATGCTTGGACCAATACTGTTCAGTCTATTTAAATTTACCTTGAACAGTATAAACAGAATTTATATCAATAAAACTAGATGAAATTAATCAGGTAAATAAACTTCAAGCATGTCTTAAGAATAAAAAGATGTTGATGTCTTGTAGATGTCTTCTTCTAAACTCCTTTTTCCCCATTTTTTTTTTTTTTACCTTCATAATATTGCCAAATCAGGCACACCCTGTCTTGAAAAAATGCAGAAAAATTAGTCCGTTCAGGTTTTGCTTCCATGCTGACTTACTGCAGTTCCCTTTATCAGGCTGCCTTAATGAGTCCTTTATGTCTCTACAGTTGATTCAGAATACTGCAGCATGTGTACTCACAAGAACTAAAGAAGAGATCATATATCTTATATTAGCTTATCTCATTTAATCACTGTCTACCTGTAAAAGACAGAATGGAACATCTAAAATTCAAATTCAGAATTATTCTCAACTACAAAGTGTGTTACTGTCAGACAACAGCATATCTTAAAGAGCTTGTGTTACTATATTATCAAACTAGAATATTGTGATCCAAGGATGCAGACTTACTTGTGCTTCCTAAAGTCGTGAAAGAAAGTCTACAGAGCCCTCAGCTATCAAGTTTCTTTCTTGTGAAACCATCTTGCAGTTTTAGTCTGGGGGGCAAACACGTTCTTCACACTTTAGAGTAGGCTTAAAAATTTTTCTTATTGATAAAGCTTATAGTTATGACAGGCCTGCCTCGGACCAGCCCCTAGTTGTGCTGCTCAGGCTTAGGACATTCATGACACACTATGCTCTTCTCTGCTCCCCTCTCTATCCATCCGTTTTGCATCCTTGTATCAGTAATTTCATGTTGTTAACTTGCTACCTTACCCAGAATGTTTGTATGGTTCTATTATTCCTATAGATTCCTATAGACTATTATAATTATTATTATTATTAGGGCAACAGTAGATCAGGAGGTAGAGTAGGTCATCTACTTATTTGAAGGTTGGTGGTTCGATCCGATTTTCTCCGGTCTTCATGTCGAGTGTCCTTAGGCAAGATACCGAACACCAACATATCCCCAAAGGTTGTTCCTTTGGTGTGTGAATGTGTGTGTATAAGTGTCTGATGGTTGGCACTTTATAGAGTTAGTGTATAATTGTGTAGATGAATGCTGACTTTGGTTGGTAAGTGCTTTGAGAAGTCAAAAGACTAAAAAACTGATTTATAAATGCAGTTTGTTCGTCATTAATTTAATTATTATTATATAGTTAAATATATTTATATATATATTTATTATCATGTACTATTATGTACATTTTTACAAATCAGATTTTTTTCATTTTAGTTTTTGTTGTTTTGCTGTAACTGTTGATGTCTGCCCCCCCATCGCTCTCTCTATTTGTATTTCATATATCTAAGAGAAATGAAAATCATTTCAGAGGTAAATTGTGTAGCATTTCACAGCTTTCCATTTTGCAAGTGAACATGCTTCTTTATTTCTCCTAAATTTATTCCATCCTAAATCTCTCATTTTCACACCTCTTTTCCTTTTTATTTATTTATTTTCCTCTTAATCTTCCTCATTTTATGTATTCGCTGCAGTCATCCAGATCCAGGCAGATAAATACGTCTCATTGTGTTTCTCACAGGAAAGTTTTGCATAACAACGATCATGGCTTGTGACATCAAAGACATTAATTGGCTGAAAATGCTTCTGATGGGAAAACACATCTCTCTCTCTCTCTCTCTTTTTGCCTCTCTCTGAATTTCTCTTTCTCTGTTCATCTCTCTTCTTTTCATTCCCACCAGTCCTGTCAGATGGCCTATCACTTTTAAGCCAGGATCTTCTTTGTTTTGACTGTTAAAAGGACGTACTTCAGTGCCATTGTTGCTGACTGTTTGCTCATATGGGAGTTCTTTTCATTCTTCGATATCAGTGAATATTTAAGTGTGATCTAGTCTTCCCCCATAGGTAAAGTGATTTAAGACAACTTGTGTTGTGATTTGGAACCATATAAATGAAAGTGATTTGACTTTGACCTAAACAAAAGCCCCATAAACCCTGTAAGGCCAGAAGGCTGGGAAAAATACATGTCATCAAAAAGTGTGAGGCTTTTTAACAGACTTAACGATGTGACTTCCTGTTTCGACAGTAAACTTTGGTAATCCTCAACACAATGACCTCCTAGATTCATACAGGAAATCAGTAAAAAACCTTTGTCCTGGAGAAGCATCAGGCTCTGCCACCTTTGCACCTCCATGGATGGTTTCATCAAAAAAATGAAGAGGATATAGACAGCCTGGACCCTTGACACCCTTGATGAGGTGGTGAGAAAAACAGCAAAGTGTACTCAAAACATGGAGAGGCTCAAAAGGACAGCTGAGACTGATTACAGCGACCGCGAGGGCATTTCAAGCTCATCTGAGCGCACTGGCAGCCACAACATACCACATGACCTCCGGCACAGCGAGACGCAGTGTGAAAAACCTGCTGCTGCACTCTAATTCAACAGTGACCTTTAGCCCTCATGCATGAACCGAGCTGAGCCCTGTGATAGAAGTGAGACACAAACATGTTGGTGGCCTCCGTGTGCGAGTCATGAAGGTCACTCTGGCTGAGGCTGAAAGGGATGCAGAGGAATATCCACTGTTCGCACTTCATTTCCTGGTCAGTCGGCAGTAGCTCTCTGATTAGCTCATTATGGTATTCAATGAGCGGCAGCCATGCGGACGTGATGGAGTGTACCGGTCCACGAGAAATAGCTGCTATCACGGATTTGCGTGACACTCTGAGGCATTAGCACCCTGTTAATGAACTACAAATGGTGTTGATGCAGATGACTGTAATTATACCCATATTATACGTATGTACATGTTTGCCTGCAGAGAGAGAGGAGTAAATGACCTGTTGAGTCTTGAGAAAATGGCTGTGACAAGGGGAGTGACTCTATCGCTAACACAGCTTTATAAGGTTTGTTGGAGTTATTGCATGGCTTTATGCAATATTAACACACCGTCCCCACTCCCAACCTACACCACTACATACATACAAGCCCTCATTAGCTCCAGTGAAGTATAAATCTAAAGCGGACACTCTTAAGCTAGCCTCCACAACTTTGTCATTCTGGAAAGTCATCTGCTTGCCTCAAAGGAAACATTAAGTAATTGTCAATTCAGAATAGGTCTTGCAGTGCTCCGCGGTCTTAACAACATCATTTTCTGCTTTTCAATTTGGAAGCAGCGCATTATGACCACAGAAAACTGTCAAGGGAAGCCATAAACAGCGCCTCATTGCACTGAATGTTTTGTTTTAGCACCTTATGTCCCCACCGAAACCCAACGACGAGCTTGAACTCGGACTGAAAATGTCAATTAATTGAGGGTGTCTATCAAACGCCGTCAATCCGTATGTGATTGATTGCCACTTGGTTTTTTGAGAGAGAGCTGGAAGGAGAGTGCAGACTAGTCAAAACAGCAGATCTGTCCTTGGATGCTGTGTGGGCAGAATGAGTGATTTCAGTTTGACCTCCATCGCTTTTGGAGGAGGGAATGTGCACTGCTTTGTCAAAAACACAGCCCAAAGTCTTCGAAGAAACTTTCCCTTTGACACTTCACCAAGAGCTTAGCAGTGGAAATATAGATATACCTCTGCAAATCCTTAAATGACAGTTACCCCTCCTCTCCAAAGTGAAGTTAATCCGCTCCTCTCGGCCCACTGGTTGCTGTCTCGTACATATTAGCACTGCCTGATCACCGGCACAGGTGCCTGCTGCTTCAAAATCTAAGTATAAATCCGCTTTTTTTTTTCTTTTTTTTTTTTTTAATTTTACTGAATACGTTACATAAACTGGATCTGCTCTTCAAAACAGAATTTGTTTTTAAATGTATATATGACTCTGAATGCATAAAAACAAGATGTGTTCGGAGGAGTTGATAAAAGCTTCCCTCTTAGTGGTTTTCTAATGAAACTGAAGTACCGTGTTAAAGAACAACCGGATAACAAATGGAGCATGTCTCACATGAGTCATTGAAATCAGTTTTTTTATTTTTCATGAAGATCATACTACATGTTCTTTCTCTTAATACTGTATGTTTAATTCCTTGATATCACGCTGCCTTTGATTACATTTTTATTGAAAGATATATATGTTATTATTAGTACTAGCAGGAGGGGCATTAATGTATTGGTTAACAAATACAATGTAGGGCTCTTTCTAATCCACTCATGTTTTCCATGTTTTATTTGAAGCACCATGAATCTTTTGTCACAGGCAGCTTCAATGGCAACTTCAACTCCCATGTAAAATGTAGATATGAACAGGATGTAGTCATGAACTCTGTTTCCTGACATGTTTTATGTAGTGTACTTGAGTTCCTTTCCTTTATACAATCATGTGTTTCACAGAGTGGTGAGCATCACCCCACCCTTGCTTGTAACCAACAGAGCCTTTTGAGGATGTCCTTTAATACCCAACCATGATGCTATCACTTGTTATCAATGAATCTGTTTACCCGTGGACGGTCCATACAGGTGTTTTTGGAACTTTCCACGACATCCCAGTTTGGAGTTGCACCTGTCCCAGCTTGTCAGTCTTAATAGGGCATCTTGGTCACTATGATGTACTGTAAAAGTAGCTTAGCACCTCAAGCGGCCAACAAAGTAAAACTTTACAAAGGGGCTATAAAGGCCTAAACACACAAACTTGGTACCTACATGTGTTGCTTGGTAAGCTGTGTGAAATAAGAGCAGCAAAAGAGGTGAGGAGAACAAAAGGATGAATTTAACATTTCATCTGTTCACACAGTGCAGTGTAGTACATTCATCCCAGGGCAATGACAGCACCCTGCTCAGTGACCCCCATCCTCCTCTCTACTCTCAAACAGTAAATTATTACTGTCTGTTGCATAATTACAAGGCTAAGTGCAGATATTCCAGCTTGCATGCACTTATCCAGCAGACAGCGCTGTCAAAGTCAGGTTGTGCACAGAGTCTATGCGCCCTTATTTCAGAGGAGAGAAGACGTGTGCTTAAGAGTAACATGGTGTAGGATGCTGGGATCGGATTTCCTAATCAGGCAGCATTGAGGGAGTATCGTGTGAAGTGATGAAAAAAGGGGGGACAGAGAAGAAAGGAAGAATGGGAGGATTAAGAGAATAAGCTGATATGTGATCAAATATAAGGCGAGAGATGAGATGGAATGGGAGCACAGAGACGAGGGGAAACAGAGGCTTGTATTGGTGAGGAATTTCTGACAGCAGCTCATACAGCTCTTATATAGGATGGGGTAATAAATCAGAAGTCACCCTGCAAGTCGCCTCTATCAGTAGACGTTTCTACATGGGCAAGTTTGCATTGACGGGGGAGCGAAGCATGGAGCAGAGCTGAGAGTCTCATGATGGGATGGCAGGGCTGTGGTTGCAAGATGACTGATAGGATGAGCTCCCTCAAGCACTCAAGTTACACCTCAGTGGGCGGTGTTGACTAGCTGGCGGGGGTAGCGCTGCACTGCTGTACAGCTTGGTGCAAAGGTATACTCACGAACGCCCGAAATAGAAACACATTCAACACATATCTGCTGTTACAGTGTGCTGTAACTTTCTTTATTTGCACCCCACACAGGAAAGGAGGCACAGAGATTAAAGTGATAACCATAACTATTGGGAAGCAAGGGCGACAAAAAAAAAAAAGAAAGAAAAAATAGAGATCATCAAAAAGCGGCAGCAGCTATGGCGGAAGACAAAAGCACAAAGGCAGCTGAGGGACTGTGAGGATTCAGATGCCGTTTGATCGGCCACAAAGTTGCAGAAATCCTCTAACAAGCTCGACAAAAACGAGCCTGCAGACCATTCATTCTGAACGAGCTGATGTTAACGCGCAGATGGAAACAAAAGGCGATGAACTGGAAAGAGAAATTGATGCGTTCCTATGAAATAGCTATTTGTGTGATATTTTCCAACCACGTGCAGTTTGTCACCAGTGGATACTGGTGTGTGAAAAATTAGATTATTACAGTTAGTGAGCCTTTGTCACTGAGGGGTCTGAAGACAGTATGGTACTTTTCTGCTCTCTTAAAAAACCTGCTGGATTTGTTTCTGCCCCGATGATACCGTTGTCTCTGAGAGCACCTGTACAACACAGCTCTCATGCTGATTTGTGTGAAAGATTAAGAAATCCAAATCAGTGTTTTTACAGTCCTTGATGGGGCTCCAGCGGCACACATCTCGATTACAAATCTTCTTAGTGTAAATGAATTCAAAAGAAATGATCCCAAGGGACAGCTTGGAAGAATGACAACAGCATCCTAATCACAGTCACCCTCTTTACTACTCTCTCTTTGCAGTTCTACAACCTTAAAAACTGCTAAAAATTTCATACACAGGTGTGTGAGACTGAAACTGAAGTGGAGTCTGTCATACAGGAGTGATGTCACTCGTGGCTTTATGTGTCTGTAATGTGGAAACAAGTGAGAACAGCAGCAAAAAAACGCAGAGCAAACCAACTAGTTGGCAGTGAAAATTAATGTGTTATGATTGAATCATGATCTCATCATACCTTTTCGATGAGAGAGCCTTGACTCTGCTGCAGTTGGAGTGTGCTGGAGATTTACAGCAGGGCTCAGCTGTGTATCTGTGTCTAACTACTGCCCCCTGCAGCATGTATCAGGAATGTCTCACATTGTGACTCCTTTTCATTTGTTTGTTTTTATTTGATGAGGGACATTAAGTAACTGTAATAAGGTGCGAAAAATCAACTCTTCTACTTCCTGTCTCTGCATTAACCGGCCACTCAGTTAGCCTATAGGATTAAAAAAAAAATAAATACTGCCAATGTTGGAAAATGGTAAATAAAGTTACATTACTATTCAAGAACAAGTCCACTGCATCTTAACCTTTTTTGTTGCACTCGTTAGAATAAATTAACGTGTTCTACAGTCTGCATTGTGATAAGACAAAGTTTTGAACAGTTAGATGACAGACTGTTTTTTCCTTTTTTTCCTAATAATTATAAGAAACCTGAAGATGTCAAACTATGCAGTTTTTAAAAAGAAAATTACAAGTCATCCAAATTAAATGGAAAAATACAGCGTGTTATCTGTAATTTGTCCTCCAGACTGACACATTTAAGTTTTGTTTTTTTTTTCTGAACGGCAGCCCACTGAAAGAGACAACATAATTGGTTAGTGATTTTCAAATCTGTTGTATCAGCGTTGATGCTTAAAAAAAAGAGAAAGTTTCCTGGTTTTAGACAGCTATAGTTAAGATTTGTCTGAGTTCATGCATGAAATGAGAAATCATTCAAACTGCTGACCTTCTGTTGACTTTGTGGCTTTATTATAAAGTCAGACTTCCTTCTCTGCCTCAGACCGACAAAAAAATCTCAGGAACGGTAAAGGGTTTTGTCACTTAAATGTAAATTTTTGTTTTCATATATTGACAACGCTTGTTGAGTGCAACTGAGCTTTTCTGGCTTGTGACTCTTCAAAATCAGTCATTGTGTTGTACTGAGGAGTGGGAACTTTGTACTGTGTTGATGTCAGTTTTCTTGGGTTCTCAGTCATTGAATACTGTAAATGTGAAGAAAGGTCAAATGGAAGATTATTAAAGCCAAATCTTAGTGATGCAATAAACTCAGTTCTACATGGTTACATACATTTTTTTTAAGTAGCATTTGAGGTGAATAACTTATCCAGCCCATCATATAAAAGCACACTTGACCATTAGCTGCAGCTGGTAGCTAACAAGACAATTCTATGGTGAAAGATGTGTGTTTGGACTGAAGCTGACTTAGGATCAGATGCAAGATGTGATTGATCACTGGAAAGGTTTGGCCAGCTACCATTTGAAGGCACTCATAGTTTGTATTTGGTTTTATACATTAAAAGTGGCAGTGGAACTTGTGTTAATATTAAAAAAGGGAGATAGGGAGAGAACAAAGGTCCGTTACAGGTTATTCTTGTAACTGTTAAACACTTTTTTGGTCTGACCAACAAAACAAAATGACAAAAAGTTATTCTTTTTTCAGTGACATAAAGAAAAGAAAAACAGCAATTTCTCACTTTTGAGATGCTGGAAAACAAATATTTGTAATACTTTTTGCTCAGGAAATGGGTCGCACAACTTGTCATCTGGCCACATCCAAATGGCCACAGTCTGAGGGAAGGCATAAAGCCTTTTGTCATAGAGAGGGACAAGATACCATGAAATGT
This sequence comes from Acanthurus tennentii, assembly GCA_029783805.1. Classification (NCBI taxonomy): domain Eukaryota; kingdom Metazoa; phylum Chordata; class Actinopteri; order Acanthuriformes; family Acanthuridae; genus Acanthurus; species Acanthurus tennentii. The sequence goes on along the minus strand of JAPZDZ010000008.1, from coordinate 18,949,527 downwards.
ACAAATGGGGATAATGGGGTGCTCTTCACTCCCAGCAGTCTCTTCTCAAAGGCACTCACGTTGTTGCACTTGGCTGTGCAGACAAAAGTGATTGAAGTAGTTGTGCAAAGAGGGTAAAAGAAGAGGTTCAGAGAGATGCTCAAATTTTTCTTTCCCTCACACTTTGGCACATGTGACCAATGGCTGCATGAGGCGGATGTGACCGTCTGATTGTCCCCTTCGGAAAGTAACAAAAATTGTCGGATGCAGACCATGAATTCTCCTTTTTAAAGGTCGCTGGGAACAGACAGTTTCAGACACTATATAGTTACAACATTTTCATTGTTGGATTTTCCAGAGCATTGAATAAAAAGAAACGTATAAAATGCTAAAATAATACAGTAGATATGTTTACAACGTGCTAACGTAATCCATTGTTCATTGGTGTTAACTGGCTTCTTGGGTAAAAAGGGGCCCATGATGCAGCCTCTCTATGGCTTCATAGATGTTTCACACCTCGTTAAATGTGTTTGAACAGATGATTTCTGCTTGGAATGGCAGCCCCTTTCACAGGCTGTGAATCTTGAGATTAAACCACAGTTGATGCATTTCACAATAGGCGAGTCAAATCTCCCCACTGAGAACTCGGTGAAAATCCCTCGGTGTGCAGATCCACTCTGAAATGGAATTTCCAAGGGAATATTTTTCTCCAACACCTCAAATTTTAATCATACTGCATTAGGGACATTGTCCTGCTAGTCCAGATATGTTTTTCAGTATGCTAAATGTATTCTCACCGTGAAATGCCTTCCCTCAGGTGTCCTTTCCTCTGGGTGCGCAGAAGTTGCTACTGGGGGAAAAGCTTCCAGGGTTTGAGAACATTAAATGACTAGTGCAGGATCATCTCGGTCCAATCAAAACTCTCCCATGAGAAGTCAGCTTCAGAGTACACTGGCACAGAAAATAAAAGAAAATAAAAAAAAGAGTTTGATCTGCAATGGCGATTTTTGTCTTGATTTGCTTGTGGCTACCTGAGTCAGCATTTGTCACAGTGCATTTCGTTACGCGCCCAGTGGGATTTATCTTGCCAGTAATCTAATTTAAATGCTGTGGGAGGAGAAAGTGGGCCCTGTGGCGTATACTATCATTGCCCGAGCGCCAAAAAGTTGATATTCAGTCACAGCTAAGGGTACAAAGATAGAACACAGGCATTAATATTTCATGAGGGAATGCCATTTTTCTTTGTATAATCAAAAGCTTTCTTGTTTTGAAGTGGCATTTGATAAAGCATTATCAAAACTGTTGCTAACATGCATAAAAAGATATGTCTCTGGTGTGCATCTTAATTACTGCATGAATTTATTATGCAGCTGCTGTTAGAAATATTCATGGGATTGATTATGATTCTGCCCACCCTAAAAAAAGTGTCCTTGCATGGTCAGGGGCTTCACTGCTCCTCGGAGAGGGAGATTTAACACTCAGATGGATTATTCATTCTTATAATAAATTCATCTATTGATTTAACTATGAAAGGCTTCAAGAGATGCAGGATGGCAGGGTTTTTCATTCCCGAGGCAAGTCAGCCTCAACTTTAGGTCACATCAACAGTTTAACTTGCTGATTGCGAGAATTTGAATGTCACATGTCCTCAGATCCCGGCGGGGCCGAAAAACTTCATTAATGATGACTGATGACGTGTTTGTAGTTCAACGGGTTACGTTGGTGTGTGTGTGTGTGCAGCGCATATTGCTTCTGGGTGCCGAGGAAAGGGGGGGGGGGGTCAGGTGGTTTATTGGCCCATCTCTGCTTATGCAACAGTACGCATTACATTCCATTTGCATTCTAATTCTGTACAAATCCGCTGCTTGTTCAATGGGCCTTAGTGAGATGGATGCACAGGTTTATAATAAACAGGGGACATCATTATGCAAATGAAGGAAATATTACACCCAGGAGTCATAAAAATGTCTGTGATGTGTGTGGTAGGTGGCGGAGTCTTGAAAAAGCTCGGCACAACACTGTTCATTGCCTTACACAAATGTCATTATAGTCAGATTAGAAGGCGAGGGGGACCGAGGGTAGTGAAGCAGTCACTGACTTGGATGGCAGACTGATAGGTTTGGCTCGGGAGCCTGTCTGTAGTACAGCATCGGTCGCTGATTGCACGGAAGATGTACATGGCTTTTAATAATCAGATTTACTGAGCACAAAGCAGCTCTAATTGGTTTTAAATTTCTGCTAATTGGCATTTATGGAGAGCTGCTCAGCAGGAAAGAGGGATGGCGAGGAGAGGCGGGGTGGTGAATGAGCGGCCTCTGCGGGGTCGCTTCGCTTGTAGAGGCTGTCTGTCAGCTTGGTTGCTCGCATGCATTAACTCCTCTATGAAGGAATAAATAAAACAAGAATAGCCAAACAGTCGGTGAAACAGACACAGTGGTACTTAGTTAAGAGCCCCTAGTTAGTATTCAGAGAGAAAAGTGTCAATTAAGGTTAATTTTTAGTCTCTCCCCAGAGCTAGCTTAATGGACAGGAGCTGTAGCAGCCGCCGGCTCAGAGTCCCAGACTGAACTGAGCTCTGACACAAACACACGGCTGTGTGAGGAACTTAATCTGCATCAAACGGTGTGCATTAAAAGCAGCCTGAAGAAACCTCCTAAGACTTCGCACCCCGGGGGGAGGCACGCCGCTGCTTTTAGTGGCTTAACAGGGCCTCACATTATAGTCACAGTTCATGAAAATATACACGCAAAGATAACCCCGACACGGCTTGCTTACTCACCGCTTGTATTAAAACTATCAGTCATGTTGTCACTGTTTTCTTTTAACACATTCATCTTCATGGTCACACTTGAATTGGGCCATATTAGTCTTTATTTTTGCCCACCGTGTTCGTGTTGTATTCATACATCTCTTTATAAGCCGTGCAGCGGGGGCCCTTAGGCCTGCTCGCTCGGTGGCACGGATGTGATGAATGGCTGCCAGGGCCTGGCACTGCCTGCTGATGGATGGGGGGAAAGTATGCTAATGGCCTATTGTTTTAAGACCTTCGCCCGCCGTAACTTATAGCATTGTGAAAGCCTTTCACCGCAACCCCATCAATTTGTCACAGCCTAAAAGTTTAGAATCAGAAGGGAGAAGGGCTGCTGGGTGATTTAAAGTCAAATGTGCAGCAAGAGAGCCGACAGAGTGAAGTAGGAGGTGCCGGAACGCCTGCTGTGCCATATGTTTCATGATATCTGTTTGCATAACATAAAGCTTGCTGTTGTATAATGGATAATTTGTTTATTGTTTGCAGAGCGCCTAGCTTATAAAAACTCTATTCAGACGGCTGGGGTGATATCTTAGTGGATAAATCATTAGAAGAACTCCGAAATAAACCAGAGCAGATTCAATTCTCCCTGGCATAAAGTTTCTCCATCCATCTATACAGTATGTCACACAGTGTGTCAGGTGCAGCTTGTACATTAGTCCCAGAGAAAGAGGTGTAGACCGTGTAGTAGGTGGATTTGAACCTGTCGAGCTGACACCTCTTCATTTCCTGTGCCAGTGTTGCAGCGAAGAAGCAGGAATATTCTCAGGAGTTCAAGTCTCTGTGTCCTCAGCAGGCCTGCCTGCAACATTTATAAGATGCAGCACATCTCACCTGTTCTGCTGCTCCTCATTATAACAGATATTTAGTTGCTTTGCACACAATCTGTTAAAACCACAAAGGTTTCCTGGGGGATGTTTAATGCATAGATTTACCTCAGGTCACTTACTAAAGATGTAAGATTCAGATTTATTCAAAAAGGATGGGTGCTGCAGGGTGTCATGAAAGTTGATGCCACCTCAGTTGATTGTCTTACAGGTACAGATGTCAGCCAAGCAGTCGTGCTTGCAAACATGCTTCTCCTACAGCAGTAAAATTTACTGTAGGCGAGCAATTATTGCATCCGAAGAGTTTTTCACTTTCAGTCATTTGAAGCAGCAGAGAAGGGAGCCAGGGCGAAACTGTGACTCTGAATTTCAATTTCTATTTTTTTAATGATTTTTAGGAGCCGACAGCAAAACTGAAGGTTACAGCTCAATGATTTTCAAGTTTGTTACATTTTGTCATAGACCTTCCTGTCATTATCATGATTATCATAAAAAGCAGATTATCCGAACTCCAAAAGGTGAATTGACTCACATTCAAAGCAAAAAGGTGACAACATACGTATGTTACATAAAGCTTTTATGTTCCCTCACTTGTTAAAAAAGAAATTGTACCTTTCAGTAAACGACGTACAAAAGAATGCAATGCATAGCATACATTAAAAAGTATACACACAGTATAGAGCAGTAAAAGAAAATAAATAAAATATTGTATTGACCAAATTGTACAAATCTATATTAAACCAACAAAATATGGATTAAAGTCTTAACTCTACTCAGGCAGATAGCCAGTTTTACATTAAAAAATAAGAGGGATAATGGGAAAATACTTTATCTTTCAAGTGCTTGTAATAGCTGCTTCAACATGCTCCAGTTCCTCAGCCTCAGAGCATCTTGTTTTGACTTAAGTTCCACTAAATTACATTCAACCTTAATGTAAAAGCCGTTGTACTCAAACTTCAGGCAGGCAGACTTGCCAGCATCACAGCAGGACATCCACATTTGCATCTTAGTGCGCTGCATTATGGACTTGATGCAGTATTCATAGTTACAGTGTTATATTCCTTTGTATATCACATAGTCGTTAAATTGGAACAGTCAACACCTACACTGACTTCCTATCTTTTAAGTACAATGTTGTCTCAAAGCATTATTCCCAGTCACAAACTACAGCAATAACATTAAAGAACAAAACATCTGACCAAAAACTCACATACCCAGTTGGATCTTACAGCCCTTCTTTCACCTCTAAATTGAGTATAACCTGATATCTAGTTTAAAACTTCATTAGTTGTTTGAATGCCAGTGTTTCTTGCAAGTAGCAGCATTAGAACTGATAACGAAAGCCAACAAGGCTTAAAGTTCCAGTTTCTCAAATCACCACTTCTGGCTGGCTCCGAAGACAAAGTAATTCCTTACTTCTATCGCTGAAATCTACAGCAGAAACAACCGTGGCACAAAACACTGTTTCAGTCACTTTAGCTAATTTTCACTTTGTGACAACTGTAAAGAAGTTGACTCTCTAAATAATTCACTTATTAAAATTATGTTCATGCTTGAAGTTATGCAGAATTACAGTAAGTGTGTGGCTCCTTAGAGTGACAGCAGCCACTGCTGTAAGCTAGGCATCACACATTCATTAATAGCAATGTGTATCCTGTCCAGCTTCACTCTCTCGTACAGATGTGGTCACATCAGGCTCCACAGGACCAGAACAATCACAGTCATGTTACCAAACTCAAAGCTTTAAAATGACACTCCACAAATTTGTCCATTACTTAATATACTGTCAATAGTTCCTCGAAAACAATAAATATGTGAGCTAAGGCTAAAAATATAGGAACATAAATAACCTGGAATTACAGTTCCATTAGTCTACCTCGGCTGTCCTCAGTGGCATTGACCTTCCTCTAACTTCTCTGACTTTTTAACAGCTAATTCCCAAATAAGCATATCCAGTGGAAACTTTGATGCAGTTCTCCAAAAGTTCAAGTGACTATTCTTATTCATAAAAGAAAAGAAGTCTGATAGGTCTGATAGTTTTGTCTCAGTACCTCATGTCAGTTCCCCCGTCTGAGCTCTCAGGAAATTTGAATGGCTGTCTGAGCAAACTATCAGACTTATTATACAAGGCACAGTGTGTGCATGCAATTCAGCTGATCATGCTGTTCTTGGTGATCTGTGACATCCTGACTTATTTTCAATTTCCAACACTTTCTAAAGAAAGTGAAAGAAGATGGAATATATATAAAAATATCTGCTTCCGCAAATTTATCCCTGCGGAGCTGCAGAGTACAAGGTATCAGTGACTAACTGGGATCATATCCAGGAGAAGTGGAAATCATTTCAGTGGTAAATTGTGTAGCATTTCACAGCTTTCCATTTTGCCAGTGAGTGTGCTGCCTTATTTCTCCTAAATTTATTCCATCCTAAATCTCTCACTTTCACACCTCTTTTCCCTTTTTATTTATTTATTTTCCTCTTAATCTTCCTCATTTTATGTATTCGCTGCAGTCATCCAGATCCAGGCAGATAAATACGTCTCATTGTGTTTCTCACAGGAAAGTTTTGCATAACAACGATCATGGCTTGTGACATCAAAGACATTAATTGGCTGAAAATGCTCCCTGATGAGAAAACACATCTCTCTCTCTCTCTCTCTCTCTCTCTCTCTCTCTCTCTATCTATCTATCTATTTATCTATCTCTGTGAGTCTCTCTCTCTCTCTCTCTGTTTCTCTCTCTGTCTGTCTGCCTCTCTATCTGAGTCTCTCTCTCTGTCTCATTTTTGCTCTCTCTGTCTGTCTCTCTCCTATTACTCATTCTGTGTCTGTTATGGGATTTAAGACCTTGATTCTCTATAAAAATGAATGTAAACAGATAATAACCTAGAAAATCCATTCAGTGGATCAGCTGCGGCCCTTGATTTTCTCCTGGACCCTGAAGTAATCTCTTCATGGAGGACAGTGCTGACAAAATATGAAAAACATACCTTCCTTGTCCACAATGTATCTTAAAAAAATGGTGATGTAATTTGGTAATGCAGGCATGAGTCTGAATGTAATTATCTATTTTCAGACAGAACCACAGATGAGCATTTTCTCTGCTGGTCATGTGACCTTGAGTATACAGCATGGATTACCTCAGGTCACATGGGAATCTTTGTGATTTGTTTCCATCATGAGCAAAAAGTGTAGAAGATGGTGATGTTTCCGCGGTTGGTTGATCTCCTCTGTCCATCTAAATCCTTCTTCACTCCAATGTCTGCAGTGTCCTGAGTTGCCCTCTCACACA
>JAPZDZ010000008.1:18831794-18853936 GCA_029783805.1 Acanthurus tennentii | reverse complement strand
CTCAGTAACTTTTGGTAAATCATGTCATTCTGAATTCGATGCCAGCAACACATTTCAAACAATTTTAGACAAGAACAGCAAAAGACTGGATAAATTGTGGATTTCTAAAAAGAATGCCTGTTTGGATAAACAAGTTATGATAAAAAGTGATAATATCATGATGTGGTACGACTGAGGTGTCCACATAGAGGCCCAATCAATAATATGCAAGGATGGGATGAAGTATGACACTTTTGTCATCTCTGCATGGGCAAATAGTTTAAGGACAAAAAGGTTGAGAACATTTCCTAATGCCAATAAAAAACAATTTGATAGTATTCATGGCATCACTATTTTGACTCAGAAGTTCTTGGAAAACTGCTGTGGGTAAATACAATTCCATGCTGTCTACCATAAAAGGAAAAACCACACATAAACAACTCAAGAAACACTGCTGACTTGTTTGGGCCCCAGCTCATCTGAGTTTGACTGACAGAGTGGAAAAGTCTGCTGTGATCTGATAGTCCGAATTTCAAATTGTTTCCTGAAAAATCAGACAAGTTGTGGCTTTGAACTAAAATAGAAGGAATATTATTAGTGTAGAGTTCAAAAGCCTGTATCTGAAATGGTATAGAGTGACCATTGCATACTGTAGATGAATTGCACATCTATAAAGGAATCATTAGTGCTTAAAGGTAAATACAGGCTTTTGAGAACAAGCTGCCATCCAGACGATGTCTTTTTCAGGGACATGTTGTTTATTTCAACAAGACAAAGCCAAACCACAGTCTGCACATGCTATAACAGCATGGCTTCATGTAAAAGAGCACAGGTAGACTTGTCTGCCTGCAGTCCAGATTTGTGTCTCTTTGAAGGTGTGGTGCAATATGAAGTGCAAACTACCGGAGATCTCAGTATTAGTTTAGTAGTAGTAGAAGAGATACTTAAGTAACTAACATGCAATTTGCTTTCAAAAATTGAACAAGTAGTGTTTCACAATTCCCAGATGTCTGTTGTGATGAACTGATGTTGAGATGAGTTTTCTTAATTGTAAAAAGGTTAAAAAAGGTTCTTAGACTGAGACCTTTAGGGATGTGTTGCACAACTTAAATTAAGAGCAGTGTTTGATTATAAAACAAAAATGTATCAATTCATTTTGCTTTTTTTTTTAATTCTGTTTCAAATTGAGCAAAGATTGAGAAAAGGACCTGCAAATCATTGCCCTCTGTTTTTCATACATTTTACACAACGTCCTACCTTTTTTGTGGTCAGGGTTAAGTAGTTCACACAATAGCCAATGATGCCAGTTGTACCGCAAAAAGGATTATGTGGTGGGGTTTTTTTGATTATTTTTCTATAATAAGTCTAAAATCTACAATACAAATAAACCCTTTGAGTTGTTGAAAGTATTATTGTGTTCTTTCTGCCATAAAAGACCCTTTCTCCTACACCACAGGTTTCAAGTACGCCATGTAGTAAAGGGATAAACGCCACAATTCTCCAAATAAAATGGTGGCTAAATTAGGCAGATTTACCCTCTACATCTGCATCTTTTAAAACAGCCCATCATTTCTATTCAGGCACTGCTAAATGTTAATGTATTGTATAGCTTGGGGTAAAAAATTAATTCAGTGTTCTGCTCTGCAAGAGGAGAACACAGTTATGAGACCTTATCTTTTGTTTGCATCCATTCCTCGTCCTACATTCCTAACAAAGAGAAAAATTCTTGCTGAGGAAATGCGTTTGGTAGCGTGGTGTTCAAATTGTGACAAGGCCATCCAGACAAGCCCCAGCTGCACAGGCAAACCTCACCTGTGAAACAACTCCGCACTAACGGCTCTGTCACCTCCAGAAAGGCTGACAAGTGGAGAAAGACTGATGAACTGAACCAAAATTAGTCATCGGGTTGCATTTAGATAATACGACAAAAAATCAAATAAGATGAAAGCAAAAATTACCTTTACATTAGCAGATTTAGATGAACAGTATTTTGTCAGAAATTGAAAAGTGTTAGGAATGTGTAAAAACGCCTGAAAAAAAGATGAAAAAATATGTCATATTTAGCCAAACAAAGTCAAATGCTTTGCATATTAAACCCTAATTCTTGAATAGATATTTTTTTATTTATATTTAGGATGGGTAGTGCTCTTTCTGCAGCTTACATTGCATTGTTTTATTTCAGTTAAATAATTTGGAGAGATATAGATTTAGACTGTAGACTACTTTGTGTGCAGTGTATCTTATACTGTAAAATATCCTACATTGAATTTATTGTCATTTTAGAAAGGGGAAGAAACAACAACAATGATTATGATTACCAACCTTAGTGGAACCTTAGTGGAAGCCAGTCATTTGACCTGTTCCAAACATGGCTTTTTTGAATGAGCATTGGAATGGTGAAAAGAAAATCTATGGCATCAAAAGTTTTGTACAATTTTAAGTTTTAGGGATTATTGTTTGTACAAAAAGCTAAATCATTATACAGATACAATTTACTGGTGTCACTTGGCACTAGTTGGAAGATTTCACCAATTTCAGCTTTAAATATATATCAAGAGCTAATGGGTAGGTAATAGGGTTCTGGCTTTAATCTGGTTACCTCACTCATTGCGTTAACTCAGTATTAGTTGCTAATTGCTTAGACACAACAGTTTACATTAGTAACAATTAACAATTTCAGTAAAGTAAATATATTGCTTGTCATATGCCTAATAGGAAATACCTTTATTTTACAATTCCTATCACATGACTTGTTTCAGTATCAAGAGTTGATCCTCTTGCCTCTAGCACTGTTTCCAGGTCCAATTAAAGGTGCTAAATGTAACCAAACTCATACAACAGTGACCAGTGGCACACAGATCAATCCATGATCTCAGGTATTAAAGGCTGTTCCTTCCTTCAAAAATGCCCTTTAATGGTTTTACCCAAGGCTTAGTTGTAGATTAAACAGGAGAGATCTTAAATAATATAATTTTTTATTGACACCTAAAGTCATGCATGACTTCTTTTAATTTAAATAGCTGTAATGTAGTTTGGTCCTTAGCCAGCATGCTAACAGCATTTTGCTTTCAAACTTTTGGTTTCTACATCAGATCCTCTGCAGCTCAGAGCCAACAGTACTTTGTTCTTATTCCAAACACCACAAATAGACAAAAAAAAAAAATTAACTAATCTTGTGCATTAAAACCGATGCCTGCTTTTAAACTTATGTCAATGGTATTTAATCTAACATTCAACTAACCCAATTGATAAAAAAAAGAAAAAAACTTCATATTAAATATTCACTCTGCTTTTATTTGTTCAAAAAACATTACAAATTTGTAAAATGATTTAAAAAACGGATTATATGGCTGAATTCCATTTATCTGTTGTGACAACAAGGCTAGCCGTAATAAATGCTCAAATTTTTTTTATATAACTTTATTTTTTTCCACTCATTCAGCTCTTATGAACTGGTATGAAGACAAGGTTTATGTTTATGGTTTAGACCTTAAATGCAAGTGTCAGAACTTAATCTTACACATAACTTACACATAACAATGGCTTTTATGGGCAGGTTGGGAGGTTTTTTCCAGGAGGTTTCCATACAAATATATCACAGACTTTAAACAAAAAAAATAGTAAATGAAAATATCAAAAAACATTTACAATAGCTCTCAAATGAAAGAAAATTATTGGAAAAAATTATAAACAATCAGTTGTTTTATGCATTATGTGAGGTAATTTTTTCGTCTCTCTGGGGGAGAGGAGGCCTTAGACATTTAAGTCACATGCTACATGTATGGCATTACATATTTGAGTTTTCATTGTACTATTTTTATTCAAAATTGTACTGAGCTTAGATTTAATATGCATGGAAAACAGGTGGCTTTAAACGTATATAGTAATGGATGTGTTTAAAAAATATGTTTAATGAGCAGCCTTAGTCTAGCAATATCTGTATCAGTCCTGACCCTTGCATACCATTTTCAAATTTGGAGCCCCTCTCACAAAGCCTCTCTGTTGACCAGTGTGGGATGGACACCCTGGGCTCTCTTCCATTCCCCTCTCAGCGTCCCCTTTTCATGCCCAGCCAGATGAGTCGCACACCGCCTGCCTTTAACCTACTGGCTGGTATTCCCTCAAAGCTCCACATGTCTGCAAGCTTTCAGGCTGCTGAAAAAAAGTCAGTTTACGGAAAGGGGGGGGGGGGTTGCCCTTAGCATAAAAAAACAGGGGGTGATGTCAGAGCTGCCTGCACCCGTTTCAGCCGTGTGGATATTCTCCTGAGCAGCTCTTAAAAAAACTGGATCCCTGTGCCTTTTTTTCCATGCTAGTCCTGGTATTTTTTTTTTATTTTTTTTTTTTAATTTTCCAGGGTTTTCTCAGAAGGCAGCAGCAAGAGCTCTCCACCTGTGCTGGAAAATGAGACCTGAATAGGGAAACAGTGTTTTAAAAATATGAAGTAACTCCCTCCACCCTCTCTCCCAAGCGAATTAAAACACCGATCACTCACCCTGCCCCTCTACCTCTCACCGCTTTGCCAGCTGTGCAGCCCAAGACTGCTGCCAAAAGAAACACAAGCTGACGTCAACTTCCAAATAAGGAGCTCCTACTTCACTTTGACCTCAAAGAGAGACACTGTGGTGGTGGTGATGGGGGGGGTATGAAAGAGGTGGAGACAGACAGGGAGAAAGTGTCCCCTCCTCCTCATTCATACGCATAATATACTCAGCTACCTGTTTGTCAGCCCAGTGCACGTAGAGCAGAGTCTCGATTACCCCTCTCTCTTCTCCGTCACTCCCATTCATCCTTTCTCTCTCTCTCCTTCCCTTCACCTCTCTCTGACACTCTCTGCTCTCCCCGTCTCCCGTCATTCACAATCGGAGGACAGCACCACCTGCTACCAGGTAAAAAAAAAAAGCCATTGATACTCTTTTTGTCATCTGCAGTGATTTTGATGTGTGTGAGATGATGTGAAGTGAATGACGTGATGTGAGGACTGGAGAATTTTTCTCCATTCAGCTCTTTGTTACTGCAAAGACCAGCTACATCAATGAGCCGGCGAGTGGTGGAAAAAAACGAGAATCATTTGTGGAAACATTCTCTGAGCAAACAGAGACATTTGAAATGAGCTGAATATTTTTGCTGTACCAAACAAATGCAGACAGTGCAGCTTCTGCAGTGAGGGTGTTTATGCTTGTGTGTGTGTGTGTGTGTCTGTGTGTGAATGAAGGAGAGGGAGAGTGCATATAGTGAGTGTTCCCTGAGCTATGTATGTATTAAAGCTCACAGCTCAGGCTGAGAGTGAATGAGCTCCCTGTGTTGTGCTTCCAACCTCCTATGCTTGGCGTCTCCTCTTGTGGACTGGGGAGCACTCCCGAGGTACACACACACACACACTCACACACACACACAGAGGGCTGGCTGTGTATGCACTGATTCCCAGAGGGTTCTCCTCTGTCCCTGGAGAGCGCCACTATCAGGCTGCTGATGAAGCTGCGCTTTTTGAGTTGACAGAATTGCTAATGCTCAGCTGACATTGTGGTGGAAAGACAACAACAGATGAGGACATTTGTTGCTTGAGTTCTAATGAGACAACAGGAGGACGACTTCGGGTAACAGTGGAATAAGTTCAGATTAGGCTGCTGTTTTCATCGTGTTTCATCATAAAATTAAATTCTTCTTTTTGTCTCAACTACTGGATGCTTGAAACAGTATTAGCTAGAATTTTAGAAATCAGACCAATCTACCCTTTTTTCTAATAAATTTGCTGGATTTGTATCAGCTACTGGTCTTTTGGAATACTGCACCTTTTTCACTTAAAATGTTGCTATTTTGGTGAAGTTCAATAGGAAAAACACGGTTTCAAAATTGTTCATGTGGTTGAATTGTTTAGAGAAACATTGTTTAGTTTTTCATGGAGACTGGTCTAGTCTTCATTGTCATCCCCATGTAGAGTTGTATTTTCTTTTCTGCTTCCTCCTAAAAGAATGGAGGCGTATCAGTGTGGTACAAATTTAAGACTCCCAAAGTATTGATTTTCTTTTGAGATGTGTACCATTCTCTCCTCAAAAAGCCATAGCTTCTAGGAGGGAGGCACCTTCGCCTGCCTCGCTCTCTCCCTCTCTCTGTAGTCGGTGAGGATGCTGGAAGATAAATTTAGCCCTCCAGCTCTCCTTCCATCTGCTACCACATGGTTTAGGGCCGTTACCATAGGAACCACCGCTGGGTGCCCATTAGTGTGAGAAGAGGAAATTGACAAGATTCTTAAAAAGCCATTTATACAATATTCTTTTTCTGTGTGGTGTGTGAATGGACGCAGCTTTTCACAAATTTATATAAGATTTTATTTTGTTTTATTGACGTCAGTATCTGCAGATTTTGAGCACATTCTGCAGATGGCAATTGTAAGTGCATGCCCACATGGCATATATTAGATAAACACCGGAAGATTATTTTTATCTTGTGTCATTTTGCACTGAATTTTGGAATGTGCACAAAACACTGTACAATCCTTTTTTGTGCACATTGCTCAAATCACTGCCTAATACATATCTACAAGCTCTGTAGGCTGGCTAACAGCAGACACTTGCAGGGAAAGCCCAGCTATGATTAGCTACAGTAATAATGACTACATTACATTGAGGTGTGCCAGTTCTGTGACCTTTGTATTGTGTACCTTGACTCACTGGTATGGCTTATGGGAACATAAATGGAACAAGCAAAGAGTGATGTAACAACTGTCAAAATGTCTTTAAGAAAAAGGCTTGGATTTTTAATTGGATGTTGAACGGTAGTTAAAAGATCTTACCACCTATTTAGCATCGCACTCCTCTAACGCAGAGCCAGAGACAGAGAAGCCTTTTTTTAAATCGTATGTTCCTCTTCCTGTCAAAACCGAGCTTATGTTTCCCACGTTAAAACTTCACTGTTGGCACATTCAGATTCAGGTTTGGTCTGCAGAGGTCTGGCAAACTGACTTCCTTCCAGCTCCACATCCCTAGATTTTTTTAGTCCCAAATGATTCTGGTCCAAGTCAGTCAACTGACGCAATTCATCAGATTTCTCACAGCTCCTTCTGAAGTCAAAAAGGGGCTTAACACAACTTTCCTAACAATGCACAACTATTCCCCGAGACCTGTCAACAAACTTTGATGTGTAAAATCTGTGAAGTTCCCCTTTAGGAGGAGATGTATTGATTTTTTGATAAATCGTTTTAATAGAAAGAGGTGCTGTTATAAAGTTCATTTTAATATACATTTTTCCTGAGCAAACAGCTGTGTGACCTAAATGCTGACAGCATTACACCTAGACGTGTGTTCTCTAGCAGAGCCTTGCAACTGTTCGCCTAGAGAGAATCACGGAGGCTTGCAGCCAAGGACAGGGGGAAAACAGGATCCGTGTGGAGAGAAGGGTTGAGGAAAAAAACTGCCTGCTAGGTTCATTTGCACCATGAGAGGTGTAAATGAACAGTCTTATGTTAACTCTGTGCAAGCATGACACGTGTAAGTGCAAATGAGCAGATGCAATGCATGATTTTGAAAACTATCACTTGATTTTAGGTGTCACTTTTGTACTGCAAGTTTTTCGTTTGAAATTTATTTTGCACCAGTCTTTGTCATTCTTTGTGCAGATATTGCAGGATCTCACAGTCTGAGCTCTAAGTGTTATTTTCAATAAGACAACTAAGTCTCTGAGTCTCCTCCAAAAGCTCTCAGTCCAGTTTCACTACCTGTATGACCTACATCTACCACTTACTAGTCTTACTGCAAGAGATTTAAGCCTAAAACATTTAAATGATACTGTGCCAATTGCAGCTATAATATGTCCACTGTATATGATACAGCTACTTTTGTTGTTAAGGAAAGTAATGTTGATTTATTACTCATTCAGTACTGGCATATATACTCTTCCCACAAGTTAAACCAGAGATGATTATCAACCTGTTATCAGTAATTTGGATATAATCCAGCTGCTTTGCCGTCTTCCACCAGAACGTGGGTGTAGAAACCAGCTGGTCAGTGCGTGGGATGCCTTGTTTACTGTTTCAGCATGCTGGCACAGAAAAGAAAAAAAAAAAACCTTAGGAGTTTTCTTCAGTATCTCTACCGAGTCACCTTGTGTATGCACTCAAGACTAATCGTTATCTTGTCTTCATTTGAAATTATCCAGGTTCACATGCCACAGTCCCTTGTGTAATCCCAGTTTAATTAATTACGCAAAGGAAAATCAAAGTAATTTCATGAAGTTAAAAATGATAGGATAAAACAATAAAAAATAAAAAAATTAGAAGCTACTTGTTTTGCAACACATTTTAATGTGAGTGACACCCTTGTCAATCTCAAGGCTTTTGTGTTCACTTGTGAAAATGATAAACTCTTCATTTCAATATAATTTCTTTTGCTCTGTCTTTCAGCATGAAGATCTGACTCATTTTATGGCAGTGGGTTGAATGTAATTTAGTCCGACAGAAATATATTGTGGTTCATGGTTTTGAAATAAGTAATCCATGGTTGATTAGAAATCATTGAAGACCATGACAAGTTCAGATTATGCTGCTATAGGAATGTTCTTGTCACAGTCATATTGCCTCTCTGTGGGAATGTAAGCAGAAGCATCAATTTCACTTGCTGTGTGCTGATATATTTTTATACAGAAATATTACATAAACCATTCTAATTTAAAAGTATTCAGCAGCCAGAGGAAAGTGCGAGCTGAATGTTACGCCACATACAGTGATTATGTAACACATGAAACATAAATATCCATTATTTGCCAAGTGTAGGGTCAGAGGGTTTTCTGTGTCTCAAAGTTAAATTCTACACACTATTCTATACAATGAATTTCTTGTCTCAACAGATATTGATGTTGAGAAGACAAAAGAATCATACATTCAAAGGAGTCAACTAATCATCAGAGTATGTGGCAGTTACACGGGCTGAGTGTTTAATGATGGGATACTTCAAGTCAGCGTGTCAGAGGACTTCCTCCACAGAACATGACACATTACAGCTGCATTCTTTGATGCCGCCATTCCACATTTGATGGCATCATTCTGCTGTCAAGCACTAAAATTTAAGCAACACAACTGAAAATTATGAAGCCTGACAGCCAAGTAAAGTGGATATAATTTGAATGAACTCACACACATTAGACCCATTATCCAGTTAATGATTTGGCTTGAACTTTGTTGCCTGGCGCAGGCAGACGCATCCCACTTGTCTACCTGAGGCTGTCCTTCCATTTTATGGAGGCCTTGCATAGTTGCCTGACGACTGGGGAGCAGTCCGGAGGTCAAGAGCATTGTCAACTAGAGTCTCATCACCAAGGTCCGCAGCCCAAGTCTCCTTCCCAGCCCTGTCAGCAAGAGCAAACTGGCTCCCCGAAGCCCCATGGCACATTACAGCAACCCAAACAAGCCAGAAGACAGCTTCCTGAACGTAAACGTCTCAGGCACCAGCGGCAGAGCATTGACTCAGATACTGCGCTGGAACACAAACATGAGACAACAGTGGCAACAAAAGCAACCACAGTTTCTAGTTTGTCACCAGGAGTCCCAGCTTCATCATCAGGTGGCCCCACTCAGTCTAAACCAGAAACACAGGATGGCACCCCAAAACAGAAACGCGAGCGCAAGCCTCAGAGACCAGGCAAATATGTCTGCACTTACTGTGGCCGAGCATGTGCAAAGCCTAGTGTCCTACAGAAACATATTCGTTCCCACACAGGTGAAAGACCCTATCCCTGTGGCCCATGTGGCTTCTCTTTTAAGACAAAGAGTAACCTCTACAAACACCGCAAATCACATACACACAGGGTGAAAGCAGGTTTGGCACTTGGGGAGCCAAGATCTTTAGAGGAGCAAGTCACAGAGTCAGAAGATGAAACAAGACAGTTATCATCAGCATCTTCCCGTACAGAAAGAGACAGCAGCGTGGCCCCAATCAAGAGTAATGAAACAGACAGGGCTAAAGATTGCACTGGAGGAAACGATGACTCCTATGCAGTGAAAAAGAGACTTGCCCTGCGTCTAAGTAGAGGAAAACATGGTCCTCGAGATTCATCTGATGATAAGTCCTCATCTCTAATTTTAGGGAGTAAAGGCAGTACAGAATCTGGCTATTTCTCTCGCTCTGAAAGTACTGATCAGCCACAAGACAGCCCCCCAAACACAAGTGCTAAAAGTTATGCAGAGATCATCCTCGGCAAGTATGGACGTCTTGGACACCTACAGAGAATGTCTCGTCACCATAACCAGCAGACCTCTGGTCGGGAGGACAAAAGCATCCCATTTACAGTCCCCAAGAAGCAGGTCATTGACCATATCACCAAACTCATCACTATCAATGAGGCAGTGGTAGATACCAGTAAAATTGATAGTGTAAAACCAAGAAGATTCTCACTCTCCAGAAAGAATAGTTCTGAGTCACAAAAGAGTGTATCCATAAAAGAACAACTTATTCATAGCCCTAAAGCTGGAGATCTGAGCTATAAAAACAGTGGTTCCATCACAATGGGAGTTCCATGTGAAAAATTTCATCATCCATCCCTAAATGTGGAGCAGCCAGCTGGACAAACATCAGCCCCTCTGGTGAGAAGTCATTCAATGCCATCTGCAGCTAGTTCATATGACACATCTAATAGTGGCTCCAGTAAATTTGGTCAAAGTCAATCCTTTGATGAGCGTCAGCCCTCTGAAAGGCAGGCATCACGTCGTTATGGGATGCTAAGACGGCAGCCAGCTATTGAAATCCCACTTGGTGCCGAACTTACAAAAGAGGAACTTGAGGGTCCTCATTCATTTTACCCTGACAGCGTAACCACTGTGCCTGACCACAAGCCAAGTCAACCACAGCCATATGAGTGTGAGGCCTGTGGCACTGGATGCATAGATTGGGAAGGTTATAAAAAACACAAACAAAGCCTGTGCTTAGCACATCACTCCAGAAATGAGGTAGTTGTCAGTCAAATGGAGTGCTCACAGTTAAGTAATCAGGCAGCAAGAGCAGGAGCTTCAGCAATACGCAAGAGAAGGAAAGAAGAAAGTTTTGAATATGACGATCCCTCCTCACCTTCATTACCCTTCTCTGCCCCCTTTTCAGGACAGTTAAAAGATGAAAGCAGTGCGCTTTATGAGGGTTCCAGACGACCTACGCTTCAAACCTGTTCGGTAATTCAACACACAAGGTCATTTGAAAAACAAGAATCTTTGTGCAATGAGAATCAAGGCACAGAGTCAACAAAAAACTCTCCACCCCACGAGGAATATCAACTGGTGCCTCAGAAACAACCCCAACAGCATTCAACAAAACCAACAAGTCGAAAGCTGGTCCGCCAACACAATGTTCTGGTTCCAGAAATATTGGTAACAGAGGATTTGAACATGGGCACAGGGACTTCAGTAGAGCTGACCACCGCAGCAAAACATTCAGAGAAACCTGATGAATTTCAGTGGCCACAGAGAAGCCCCTCTCTGGCCCAGCTTCCTATTGAAAAGCTTCCTCCAAAGAAGAAGCGCTTACGTCTAGCTGAAGCTGCCCAGTCCTCCGGGGAATCTAGTTTTGATTCTATATCCCTGCCCCACAGCCCAGGTCAGGACAGTAGTGCATCTTATGCATCCAGTCGTTCCACATCCTTTGAAGAGTCCAATAGATCAGACATGGAAATAGCAACGTCAACACCACTGAGGAGATCAAGAGCCCCTCACATGTTGACAGTTCCTGGGGTACATCAGCATAGAGAGATGAGACGCTCAGCATCTGAGCAGGCTCCTCATGACCCACAACCAAGTGTCTTAATGGCTGAGACTCGCAGTAAGTCTTTTGACTACAGTTGTCTGTCCCCTGAGCGCTCTGCAGTTGGCTGGAGGGAAAGAAGGAAATGTCTCCTTATAAGACACACTGCAATCAGAGATCCTGACGAGGAGGAAGAGGAGCAGTGTACCTTACCGAGCCCTAGTCCTGAACATGTCAGACCGAGCATATCTTCTCAAGTCAGCCCAACTTCTGTGTACTGTGGTAGATCCCCTATTTCTCCTTTATCAAGTGAATCAGTCTTACATAATCCAGTAGGAATACATTGCAAAGAGATCTTTTCTCAGTTGAAACTCAGACAAAATATTCAGTTGACAGGCAGCACAAAAATCCCCCTCACTCACTGCTCATCTGTAGATCCTGTAAAAGAAGAGGCCTCACACATCCATACAGTGCAGCCCCCTCCTCAAGCAGCACAGCCCTACCCTACACATGGTCCATCTGGGGCTGCCAGAGCTCGCTACCAACCTATGTCCACAGGGCTCAAGCTAGAAATTCCCTTAGTACATGATGATCATTCTGAAGTTCGAGTAAGTCACTCACACAACCAACAGTCTGTCCCTCACATCACTTCCAGTCTGGAATTACTGAGACCTGTCACATCTCCAACAGTAGCAGTGCGTCTCCAAACAGACACCCTCACCCTAGCTTGTGCCATATACACCTCATTGTCTCAGTCCACCTCACCCAGGCCCCAGGAGAAGGTTGATGCTGTTTCACACAACACAGGTATCTCAACAGCTACATACAAAGATGATAGGAACAAAGGTCCAGACCTTCACTTGTGGTCTGATGATAGTCTGAGGATATCAGGCTCAGGGGGAAACAAGCGGATGCTTTCCCCTTCAAACAGTATAGAGATCCCCCCTGACTCACAGCAACAGCAGAAGCGAGTGAAAGAGGAAGAAGAGAGGGAGGTGGGATGTGTTGCCAAGGCACTGGTAAACACATGCAAGCAGGAACCCAAAGTACAGAATCAGTCATGTCCAACCAGAGTTTGTTCTTCCATCACACATGTTGGACCATCATTCACCAGTCTGCTGTCCAGCACCTGTAATAGCTGGTGCTATTTGAACTACATTAAACCAAACCCCTCTACTCTGAATGAACAGAAACCCTCAGTGTATTCATCATGGTCCACTAGTGGCTATGACCCCAACCCACCTGGCCTCTCCAGCAAGACAGCTCTGTCTCTGCTTCAGTGTAAGCAGAGGCTCAGCGCCTCCATCTACACTCTGTCTCCCATGTCAATCAGGACAACAGAGTCATTGGAGCAAGAGGACAACAAAAGACAATGCTCCACTGAGGTAATTACAACACTAATCAAAGGCTACAGTTGTCTGTAAATGTTTAATATAGCACTTTATCAAAGTTGAGTATCATGTGAACCTAAGGGTAGGTGAGTTAAAAAAGAGGGTGTGAGTCACATTTGAAACCAAAATACTACATTTAAATAATAGGTGCCCAAAATCAAAGCTCCCAAAAAAACGTATATGCAGTGCTTTTTGTTTCCACATACTTACGTTTCCTTTAAAAATTCGTTGCCAGGGAAGAACTTGTCATGATTATTGATAGCACTTATAGTAACCAGTAGTGGTGTTTGTACACCCTTGTCGATGCAGTTGACACTCCAGACTGAATCGGCTAATATGACTGCTAACGTTAGCTGCATGTTTAAGCAAGCTTTCTAGCTAAAGGTAAGTTTTTATTTTAAAACTATCTTTGATTAAGAGTGTGATCGTACAATTTGAGAGCGTAATTTATTAATTTCAGACAAATTTTGTAATGCTTTACTTCCCTGATTCCTGAAACCCTGACTTTGCTCTCAAAAAGCTCCTGCTTGTGTGTAGATTTGCTCTGTTTCTGCTCAAACTGTGAACAGACTTTGACAGAACTTCTGCTCTCGGCTTCAGCCTTTCTCCTCGCACTTGGCCTTCTCTGTGCACTTTTTCATTTTTTCATTATTCATTGCTCACTTATTTTTTTGTGCAACAACACTGCCAAAATATTTCAATCAGCACAGCAGCTATATAGTTGTACAATGGGATATGCCTGCCTCGTAATCACTTCACTTGCTTAGCGTACTTGGACGGTTACTGTTTAACACATGCTTTAGCAAGTATACCCTAAGTCAGCCATGTCAGTTTATGCCAACACATGGCAAAACATTTGAGTGTGTACCTATGTTGTCTTGGATCAGAACTGAGGTTGACTACTGCAGTCATTTGACCTGGCACTGAATTGCTGATTTAGCCCCTACTCACTGTAGACAAAGGCAAAATGTTAATGGATGATAGTTATTTTTTGTTCATTCTATAAGGCATTTAAGAAAGCTAATAGCTGCAGTGTGCAGCTGTCAATGAACATAGTTTGATGGAGGCCTTGCCAGCATACAAAGTAGAGCTAAATAAAACAATACGCATTGAAACCTAAAAATTATGGTTATATACATGTCCTTTGATTCAATAAGTTATAAAGAGAGCAGGGAAGTATTTTTATTTAAAGCTGCAGAGGGTTAGGATGGAATGAAACAGGTTAAACAGTAACCACCCATACAGGTGCTTTAAGGAGCCTGGTTAATGCAGTGCAACAAGGCAGAGATTGTTTTAGTGATCTACATTTTTAGTGATCTACATTGCATTTGCACTCAAGACTGAGTGCCAGAAGCAAGTCTGAAGTGCTGGAAATCTGTCTAAGAAAGCATCATATTTAAGTGCAAGAACAGTTTTAGCAGAAAAGAGCAAATCTACACAGGATTTAAGGGTAAGCATTAAAAAATCTGAACCCTAAATACATAAATCATGCTCTCAATCAAATCATGCTCCTGATTAAAATCAAGGCATAAACTTAAAATGATGGCAGCTATGGCAAGTAAAGCTGTCCATCAGGAAACTCTGACGTCCATCGTGCTGTTATATTAAACCATGTTGGTACTGTAACACATGTTGTCAAACTAGCTAACTAGAGTTAGCAACAGTTAGCAGCTACTTAAGCAAAAAGTAAAACTTAAGCCGTCTGTCCATGGTGAGCAGATAATCTTTTTTCATCCAGATCTGTAACTAAAGTTGTAAAGTTGTATTTTTGTACAAGCTGTGCATTTTGTTTTAATACTGTGATCATAAAGACCTATCCCTTGTGAACATTCCACCCTGGACACATCATTATCTTTATTTATAACAACTGGATAAAACATTTCACTGGACACTAAATTATTGTTGGCCTCCAAAAGTGCAGGATGAGTCATTAACATTTCTTATAGTTTCCAGGCAATGATGAACTCTGAAATACCATTACAAATACATATAAAGCAACCTTTTTTTGTCATTGTTGTACCAAATACTGGCTTTTGGGTGATAAAAAAACACAAATATTAATCTTGACTTCATGAGAGCTTTAAGGAACCCTGTAAACTCCTAGCATAGCAGGAATCTTCATTTATGTCTCTGGTGCACTGAATAGAGAATACACACTAGCATTGCAAGATCGTATCTTTTCTTGCAGTAACCTTAAACACTAGAAAGATATCTTGATAACTTTATGCAAAAATTGCCAACACCAAAATTATGTTGGTTACCTTAATGTATGTGCTGCAACAAAATCATAATAATAATAATAATTAAACACTTTTTAACATTATGTTCAATTAGAATTCCCAATTTCTGTCTCCCTGGGCATGCTGGAGCAGAGTTGGTGAATTTGCCCATGTCTTTTTCGAGTGTAGGTCTACAACAGCCAGTCGTACTGCATTGACCATGAGGGAACAAGAACAGGACAACGGTCTGGAGATGACAGCGGATCAAGCCGAAAAGAGGAAAAGGAGAAAGAGGGGAAGGAAATACAGTCATGCTTCGAAAACAAACAACCTCCCGAAGTTTGGATCCCTGAGAGAGGGTAGGTATGATCTTATGACGGCTTCCATTAAACTTTGTGATGTATGGTCCATATTTACAGCATTAAATCTGATGTACCTCATTACTCACAGTGTTTAGGGCATGCTTCACATATTGTGGTATGTTGTGGAAACTGTTGTCTGTCCAGCATGTTGAAGAGGCCAAGGGTTGGCTGTCTGCACCAACAGAGCCCGTCTGTTGAGGGGCTGAAGCCAGCAAACTACCTAGC
Organism: Acanthurus tennentii; assembly: GCA_029783805.1. Classification (NCBI taxonomy): domain Eukaryota; kingdom Metazoa; phylum Chordata; class Actinopteri; order Acanthuriformes; family Acanthuridae; genus Acanthurus; species Acanthurus tennentii. The sequence continues at coordinate 18,838,043 of JAPZDZ010000008.1, read as the reverse complement.
TTGCTTTGCGCCCACAGAGATTCATTTACGCCAACCATCACAGCCATTCACATGGTGCAACAGCACGTTTCATTCTTTTACACTGACGTCAAGAATTTGAGTAGAAATTACACAATGCATACATATGTACATACATGACATTAGACATTAAACTGACCCTGTCATTCTTAATGGAGTTTGGCAGAAAAACAAACAGTAGGAGAAGCAGAGGCTGGGGTCTTAGGATATGCTGAGAGAACGTGTAAAGTGGATTTAAAAAAGCTATGCTGAAAATTTTTAGGTTGATATGTAATGTACTGTTCTCTGAAAAATTTATATAAAGGTATACAATTCTTTTATGTCTGTCTAAAACAATAGCCAAGTGTCCACATGAACACAGGAGCTTATTTATGATGCTGTCATTAGATTGGCAAGTACCAATGACATAACCACAGTAACACACCTAGAGGTGTCTCGATATAGAAAATAATGGACTTAGTGTAGTATGCCACTTAGATATGTTTATTTTTGTCCCAGCATCAGGCTTCAGGACACCCGGTGATGTATAATGCTTCATCTGTTTGTAATATAAACAAATGTAATGTGAATTGTAAATGGTAAAACAACTGCCAGTAATCACAGAAGAGTGATCCATTTTAAAAGATTACACAAACAGCATTGGCTTACTCTAATACTAGTATTCAGTAGCACGCAGTATGAATACATGTAAGGCTGAACATGGGTCTGTTATTTATTTGTCTTAATTGAGGCACAGACACGTCTTCTCAAATTAATTTCCAGCACGGTTAACACGGACCTGCTCAGTACTTCTGATACTCATCAGAAATAAACACTGCTGCGATGTGATGCAGGAGAGTGCAGAGAGGTGCCATCTGTGCGTCTCTTTTTGGTTGGGAGTGTGTCTGTGAACAAATCCCTGTTGTGACTCATGTTGACGCTCATCACAGCCTTCCTAAAAGAGTGAGTCATCCTCACGCCTGCTCGCTTTCTCCTCTGTCTGTTCAGTCTGTCTGAGGGACAGAGAGACACAACTGAGGCAGCAATGTAGTTGATGATTGCTTTTTTTTTGGGTGAAGACATGAGCACCTAGACTTAGATCCTGGTGTGATTATGTGTTTTATAGTGTAAAGGTATAGTGTCGCTCCATGAACGAGTGTTCCTTTTTTATTAAATTGACAGTTTGGCAAAAGTGTAAGAAACAGTTTGTGATACCTGCTGAGTTTATCCAGTCAAGAAGACCGTAGTGAAAAATGGAGAAAAAAATCAGAAGGATTGTTTGTCGTAGGAATGTGTTTTCACATTTTCTGTGTTTTTTCATGCTTATTTGGAGCAGCAGCTGGTCTGGGCCAGGGTTTCCCTCCCTCTCTCTTCTGTTTTTATTGGCTGGCTGCAGCAAACCCTGGACCTTGGGCCACATCGTAGGCTCCCCCTTGTTTGTACTCGGTGGTGGTGAAGAGCTGTGATGGGGTTATAAGGCAGTTGAAGGGGGGTGGGGAGGAGCGGGGGGGGGTGGTTTTTGGCTTATGAAAGCTGCTCTGTTGAAGATGAAGTGGGTGCCTCGCTTAGGGACCCTCAGTGTACATGGAGGGGTGGACCCCAGGCCCAGCTGCCTCAGTGTGAGCTCACTCTGTAGTATGAGGCCAAACAGATAGAACACTTACACTGGATAAATACAGGCACTAAAAAGATTCTTACAGGTGCTAAAGGGCCCGCAGCCTGTCTGTCAGCTCCAGTTACTCTCATATTGATTGGGACTATTATCCCAGGAGGAGCTGCATCAATAGACAACTGACAAGGAAATGCTCTGAGGATGAAACTGAAACCTCTTGCTCTCTTCACACCTACAGATCAAATAAGAAGTATGCTGTCATGCATGGCGGAGGTGGAGGGAAGTGCCAATTTGAGGATTGTGGATTCCAGCCTAAGAATACCAGTGTGGTGCAAAAGTGCAGCCATGGCATCACAGAATCACCACCATATAACTGCAAACACTGTAACGTCTCTTTCAAAGCCAAAGGTAAGGTTAGACAATGGTATGATTTATGTTTTCACAGAAAAAACATTAAAAGACGCTTGCTTGACTTAGACCTTTTTCAATATAAGGTTCATGCAGTTAATAGGAGATGAATTGAAACACCTTTTCCAAAGAAGTCCTGCCTGGCATTGCAAATGTTAAACTTGCAATACTGATCTGCTGTCTTTGCTCCGAGAAAAGAATAATCTATAAAGTGGAAAAACATTGTGTCCAGACAGCATGAAAAATGGTTTTAATTTCTTTGAAGGTGTTAAGAGTTTGCTTCAAGTTTGCTTGGCATTGAAATAAAGACACAACTAGTAAAAATATCCTGTTATTTATAAATTATGTGACGTCTGTGCATCCAGTGTAAGCTCAGCCTTTCTGTTGTGATTTACAGGAAGCCTCACAGAGCACCTGAGATCTAAGACACACAGTAAAGAAACCTGTTGTTCCCCAGATGGCACGCAAGAAGGTAAGCCACATTGCTCATTTTTATGAATGTGCTTGATAACTTGTTTTCATAATAAGTTAGTGCTAGTGATTATATTTTTGAATTGAAACCTATGAATAACTCACATTTTCAGCCATTTTTAATGCTAAAAACACAATAAAATAAGATCACTGGTCACTGAATTTGACACCACCAGTTTTGCCTGAGCCTTTTGCTTGATTAATAGTTCTGGACAGTGCACATATTCTGTCATCATGTATACCTTGTTGCCTAAACTGAGCATCAGCATTTCACATCTGTTTGAAGAGAAACAAAACATTGATCATACCAAGCTGTTTGGTGTGTAAGATGGGAGAAATGAGGGAAACCGTTTGGCACATGATGTAAGGGAGAGGTGCTTACTGTAGGTGACTGTCCAGAAAACAACTGGAACACCTGATACTGGATTGTTTTAACTTAACAGTGATGATGGTTGTTATTATAAGAAAAATGGAGAGAATGTTAAAGTTGTTAAAAAGCTTTTTTTTTCCCTTCCCCAGGAGTCTATAAGGAACCTTTAATTAAGCCTGATAAACAAAAAGATCGTAATTACTTTGATGTAGGGACAACTAGACATGACAAGGATGACAACATGAAGGACAAGGATGGCAGACGTGATGAAGACAAGGCGTGTGAGGCAGCCAAAGGCTCTCACAGTGCCTCCTCTGATAGTGAGAAATCTCATGTAAGAGGTCAGCTGTTGGAGCCCACCCCCAGCCAGTCAGCCCCACTCCACCCCAAGGATTCTACCCAGAAGAGCTCGGCCAGCGCCAGGAGGGCCCTGTTTGCCCGCAGACGTCTTGACCCTTCAGCATCAGCAACCTCCAGAGGCTCCCATTCTCCAAGTACTCCATCTCTGATCCCTAAGAGGGAGCCGTCTCCACCTGGTAGCCCATCACTCCAGCCTCATCAGTCCCCTGCTTCCCTCTCCTCCCTCTCTCCATCCAGTTGTCATGTCTCCACCTCCGCTCCGAGACCAGTCTCCCCTGTTCGAGGTCTTTCTCCTATACTAGCCCAGTCTCATGGAGCTGAGTCCTCTGGGCCTGCAGGCTCCTCCACTCAGTGTCACGACTGTCTTCGCCCAAGAGACAGACTGTCTACAGCGAGACTGGTGAGTCATTTCAACTTTTGTTTCAAAAAAAAAAAAAAGGTGACATAACATCTTTGGCTGCATTTTCACTGGCTCTCTATATCTTATCTAACCCATCCATTGTTTTTATCTTAGTCTAATTCTGTCATGATGCTCTGTTTTTGTCCTGTGTATAATTAAAACTGGTCAAAACGTGGCTTTTGTTCAAACCACAGTCCTCACTCACCTGTGACTCGATCCATCTGTTAGCTTAGCCTACAGTTTTAAATAAATCAGCGTTGGCCCACAAAGCTAATCTTGTGTGGCTCAGTTAAATCCCAGTAAGTCAACATCTAGAACAAATATAGATAGACTGGTACATATGAGGTTATTTTAAAGTCACACATTTATTGGAAAAGGAAGGAAAGGCAACTCTCGTGTTTTATATCACTGAAACCAAGCCTGCAGCTCCGAACCTTAAAATAATGCAGGAGAGCTCCCAAATAGACACAACATGTTTTCCCTGGGCAGCCGCTGATAAAAAGAGTAGCAGGCTGGTAGTTAAATACGGAGGATTGGAACCACATGTCAACTGCGATGTTCACCCTTATAAAATTTTTAAAAAAAGAGAGAAAAAACATGTCTACTTCAAACTTGTGGTTATGTTATGGTGTAACCTCACTACTTCCTCTTAACACTAATATAGGTCACATGGGAATAGATACTAAATCACCTTCTTCACAGGGTTGTTTTTCACATCTGCACTCATTTCTGCTCATGTTAGCTGCATCTATAAACTGGGTGTATTTGGAAAGGGAAGCCATTTTTATTTGCCTTAATATTTGATGAGTGCATATATGACCCTCTGTTGATCTGAAAATAAGTTTTAAAAAGTACCACACTTGAGTTTCTTTGTATCCTGTCTCATATATTTAACACATATATTTTTGCTAACCATGATAATATAATGTGATGCAATGTAATAATGTAATGTAATATTATTGTACACACCAATATAATACTTTAATTCACACTTAATATAAGCCTTCATTAATTTAAAAAAAAAATTGGGCTGCAATATTTTACAGCAGAAATGTATAAATTAAAGGTATGTTCTGATGGCTTTTAATTTTAAAGTGAGACTATGTACAAAAGGGAGATAACTAAATAATGCTACATTTTTAGGATATTACAGATAAACCTTTTAATAGTTTTAACATTTTAATAGTTTATCTACGTGCTGAATTCAAATATTCACAGCAAGATGTGCCTACATAAATGATGTGTTTAATATTGCCATGTAAAATCTGCAATAGTGTCAGACAGTATTTAGTTCTGTTTTAACGGTGCACTAAACACACCATTAATAGGACTTTCTCCGCTGTTTCCATGGATATAAATTCCATCAAGATGTATGCAGCATGTAACTGAGCAACTGAGGATTCTCACATCTGAGATGCATCCCCTTTTTTATACAAACACATTTTTTCTGTCTTATTATGATGAACAAATTCAAATGATTACATCAAACATTTAAACTATTACTTAAAAAATGAAAAGACAAATATATTTCACCTGCAATTTGGACTTTGACCTATGAATTGTGACTCATTTGTGTATAACAATGATGATTATCACATGGGTAGAATAAGTTTTCTTTTTTACTAGTTTCCTGTAATTTTTCATAGTCACATCCATATTATTATGAAGTATTATTAATCCTTCAAGCACACTCTAGTGAAGTTTGCATCCTTAGTAAATTCTCTGGATTTTAACAGCCTTGAATAGTTAGGCACTTTTCAGGAATGTTCCCGTCAATTCAGTGAGTTTGCCAGTATGGGGAAGTCCAGGCACTGGGACTGAACCTTAGAGCCTTTACAAGAGCAGTATTTGTTGTTTCCTGCCTGCCACCCAGTTCCCCTCACTAGAGGATGATTTGTTCATTTTAACTGGAGGGCCCATGGAGCTGTAAACTTTGGAGAATATTTAGAGTCTTCAGTTCTTAGTTCATCTATGTTTAACGCGACCCAGTGGTCACGCATTATTCGTCCGGACAGAAATCAAATCCAAAAGAATTTCTCACTTGTCTTTCAATTAAACAAAGGTTGAGCTGTCCTGTTCTTTTTAGTTGATAAAGATTAAGATGTTGCTTGATGTATTCCGTTGAAATAAAAAAAAAGTTCCAGTTAATAAAATTCAAGTTAAGTTGTGTAGCATCACAAAGTCTAACTTGTGTTATGATTCAATAAGTGAGGATGTTTGCTCAGAAGACGCTCTGTTCTCTGCCTAATATTTCTGCTTCACAATGCAGCTTTTAAAAGTCACTACAGATTCGCAGCATATCAGATTTAGTTGTTTTTAAACTGCCTAAAGGGAGAAAAACACGCAGGAGTCATCCATTCTCGAATAAAGACTCTTGTCTTTGCTATCTGCTGACGTTATCTCACCCAATGACCCTGAGCAAGGATGCACAGATTTGATTGGCCGATAAGATGTTTAGATGATTTACAACACCATGAAACTTATTTGTGAGTTGCCTTTAGTGCTAGAGAGTTTGTCCCTGTTGAACATCTTATGTGTAGGATTTAGAGGAATCAATTTGTAGAATAAGACAGAAATTGAATTTAATATTCACCAATATGTTTGCATTAGTGAATAAACACCTGAAAGCAT
>JAPZDZ010000008.1:18683293-18694351 GCA_029783805.1 Acanthurus tennentii | reverse complement strand
GTCTTTTGCAGCTGCCCCCATGAGGGCCTGGACCCTCATTTTTGAGTGTCATGGTGTGAGACGATGCCCTCCACTTTTATCATCAGAAGCTTTATGTAGGAAAAAATATTATGAAACAATAGTGTTCATTCCTGTAGTGGAGGTCCAGGAATAAACTTTTCCACGGAACATTGAAGGCAGCTCTCTGGCATCATTTGGTGGCTCAACATCTTACACAGACACTTTATGTGGTTTTTGCTTTAATTAGTCACCTATCAGTAGCTTTCTGTTTTTTTTATTGCTAATACTGTGAATGAGCCACTTGGGATGTAAGACTGGGTCAGGAAATACCGATGTGGAGGGCACTGGCTTTCCTTAGGATTCCTCTGGCTGGGAGGCCCTCTGACTGGCTGGTCTGGAATCTGCAAAAAAGAGGAAACAGGTCTGCTAATGGACCTAGTGATCCCACTCATCAGACTGCTGCAAATGTTCAAAGACAGGGAGGGAGAGAGAGAGCGACAGTGAACCAAACACTATTTTTTTCCCAGAGAGGAACTAGGGCTCAGCATTCCTGGCATTGCCACTGGCCTCCAAACAATCCATACTCTATCCTGTGTGTGCTGGGAGAGTGAATGGCCACAGTGTGTGAGGCTCGCAGGCCCAGTTTGCACATTGAAGGAAGAGCAGCCAGTGTTGCCGGCACACTCAGAGCCCCGGTCCCGGCCCAGCCTCCGTCCCCAGCCGCTAAGCCAAACACTGGCATGTCTGAGACGGCACTGTTGAGCCACCGCACAGGCCTGACCACTGCTGAAAACACACTCCAGAAAATAAACAGACTGGGGCCAAAAAAGAGCAAATATTTGATCAATGTGAGAGAGTCAAAAAAGAGGATGAATGTGCAGATGTGGTGGAGGAGAGTGAGCAGAGGAGGAAGACAGGGATGGCAGTGGAGATGAAAGAAGCCACCATTGTGTAAATCAGTCTTTCAAGGTAAAATGCTATTTAAATGACTGGGTTGCAGCAAGCAGTAACAGATATAATCACAAAAAATAAACATAAACATGACAGAAATGAAATTTAAAAATGATTCAGTAAGAGTGAAAATGTATGGAAATGCAATGCAGCTTTTTGGGAAGTCAGTGCCCAGCTGATTTTGATTTGTTTGATTTGATTTGATTTTGATTTTCTTTAAAAAAGTGACATCAAATTGCATGGCATGAGGGTATCCTTACGGACACATCTCTTGTGAAGCTGTTCCATCCATCTCAGTACAGCCTGGTTGGTTTACCACCGCGAAAAACAGCTACTTCAATGCAAGTGGTGGAAAAAATAAAAACTAGGCTCCCATCTGTTTTTAGACCATCTTTGTATATAATGAATTTAAGCGCTCAACTGATGAAGGCCATTAGATGTTGTTAAAAGCTCAAACGTGCAGGTAAGTAAAACTTCAGTTTTGTTGTTTAGCCTTTTGTAAAAATTCTGCAGTATCTTTTATTTAAACCTGTGAAACTTTTCTCTCTGTGCTGCAGCTCTGCAAGTAAACCACTACATTTTGGCTGCATTTTCAGTAGAGCCACATATAAACTACAGTAGACTACTTGGAGTATCTGTAGAAATATGATATTGATAATACATCAATAATATGCATTGTCTTTTTAATTACGTTGGATGTCAGTGACTCTGTTTTGAAACGCTAACGTCATCAGCATTTCAAATCCATCTCACGCGAGTGGTTTGAGACACATCTCTGACTGTCCAACAACTTGACGCTTAATAACAGACAGAATAACTGGTACAAGAAAACAGGTGGGAGTGGCAGGAATGCACGTGCTTGTGTTCATTGAGATGTAAATAGGTCAATCATGCTGGAGAGAGAGCCATGATTGTGACTCAGCTAATCCCAGTGAGTCATTATGCCGGAGCTGACACACACACACAGATATGTAACACCTACACATGTTCTCAAACATGGTAAACAGACACATCTGCATCAAACTCAAATTCACTACCAGCCTGGCCTTTACTTAACTGTTAGCTAACCATTTTGCTGTGAAGGGCCTGTCTGGACTATGTAGTGGTTCAATGTTGCGGAAATTATCTTCATGTTGTTCAAGTTCACAGCTTTTTACTGTTGGTTTTAGTCATTTCAGTTTAAAAACTTTAGAAAATGGGCTTATTCACTTGATTTCTTTCGTGTCTGGATGCAACTTGTGGTACTATATTATCTTAGCTTAGCATAGAGGGTCAAAGAGAAAAAGCCAGCTCAGCTATCAAGTCATCATTGTAGAACATTAATTGAAATGGTAAATAAAATGTTTGTTTATTCTGTACCAAAAAAGAAACTTAAAAATGATCAGCCTCTTATCTACCTCTGACTTCACTGACCATCTAACCACAAGGAAAATGAGCTAATCAGAGACACACTAAGAGGAACTTTTTGATGTTTTTCACAACTTCTGTGCAACCTCACTGAGAACCGCGTGGCAACCTTACTGTGATGACAACAACTTGGCAAGTCACTGCCCCAGACTGAAACAGGTATAAGAACAATTGTTTAATTGTATATACAACTACACACAGTCCAACACCGTGAAATTAGTTCTCTTCATGTAATTCGTCTTAGAGTTGTATTGGCAGCAATAATACAGTACAACAGTGACACTGATGGTTAAATTTGCTTGCCTATATATGTTATGCATATGTTTTTGAGAATGTTTTTGGAGCATATTAGCTTTTGTTAGACTTTTTAATCAACTTATATAATCCAGTATTTTCAGAAATATGCCTATTTGCTCCCTTGCCAAGAGTTAAATGGCAGAATAAATTCCACTGTCATTTCTGGAGACAGGAGGCTATTCGTTAAGCTTAGCATGCAGAGTAGACAGAGGAGGAAACAGTGTTGGTATGCCTTGTTTTGGCTGGACTGCAGCAAAGCTGGTGCCAGCATTTTTGTAAGTGACTGACTCACTGACTGGGTGATAAAGTGACACCAATGGACCTAAACAGTTTTTTTTACTTAACACAGGGTTGGGCTAGCTGCTTCTTCCTGCTGACAGTCTATATGCTAAGCTAGGCTAATCGCTTCTGGAATCTAGTGCCATACTCCACAGACAAGAGAGTAATATCTTTTTTCACTAACACTCTGCCAAAAAAGAAACATGGATTTCACAGAAGTGCAGCAAAAATTAGATTCAGATTACACTCCGTTCTTTATTTTGATTTACCAAAAAACACATATATATATATGAATATTTTTGTTGCTCATTGCAAATTCCCAAACCTCACCTGTCATCAAGATTGTGAGCGTCACACCCTGAGGCATTCTTTTACAGAGACATTCACTTTCATTTTTGACGTCATTCCTGGCTAGAACGTAGGACTCTGCCATGACCGCATTGGTGAGCTGAGCGTCACTGACAAAGTAATTTAGCTTTAGCTTTAAGTATTTACGATCCACTACATCTATTTGGCTGATCTGGAGTTTATCTGTCATGTGAACAGAGGATGTGTTTTACCTTTTACCCTGGACAGATTCAAAACCCACAGAGGTTTTCGATGGAAACAGAAGCATGCTTGTCCTTCCCCATATGGGCAGATCAGATGTCATTCCCTCTTGCTCACAGTGAGTCAGACTGAAGCCCCTGCCTTGTGGTTCATCCATCAACCTCCCCTGCCTTCTCCTCAGCATGGAGGCCTGATGCCATGGCCTGCTGAGCTGTTTTTCATAAGGAAACATCAACATGGCTAGAAAAATTGGCTTCTCTTTGCATGTCTTGATATACAGTGTGTAACTGTGGGACATAAATAAGAAGGAAATGATCCCCAGTGCTAGCAGGCAGGGGGTATGTGCAGCATGCTTTAAATAATGCGCTTGTTTGGCCAAATATTTTATGAAAGTCGAATGACTCATTTTATACTGTTCAAATTCCATCAGAATCCTTTGCAACAAAAGTGGTAATGTGAAATCTTACACATACATACTTACCTGGATGATTTCTTTTGGGGTTTCAGAGGGAGCATATTTCATGCTTAGGGATGCCAAGTAATGAAAGGCTGAGACATTTTTTGAAATCTGACTAATTCCAAACCAAACAAACATCCCTTCAAAGTTTCCCCATTTTTTATCACCACTTCGCAGACTCATGGTTGTCTTGGACCAAAACAAAGCTTCTTTTCGCCCATCCTGGCTGCTTTTCGCCTCTCATCTGGCAGCAATTGAAATCAGACGACAAGCAGATATGCTGAGGCTTTTTATGTTTTTTGGATTTTTTGAATGGGTTTGTGAGTAATATGGAATGCACCACATGGAGAAGAGTGGTATACCTGGTCTGTGTGACTGAGATTATTATATAACAACGTTACATAAGCTGTCTGGGGCCAGCTGATAAACAAGGTCCACTATACAGTATTAGCCCAGCTGGGTGCATTGAAGGGTTGGAGTGCCTGCAGGGTAATCAATCATTAGGAGAGAATTTACAATTCTCAAGTGGAAGGCTGATGCAGTCAGTGGTAAATATGTCTGCTCTTTCTGATTTTACTTTTGCAGCTAAACTAGGAACCTGCCTATTAAAGCCATGAGGGATCAGATCTCCAGTCAGTTTGAGCTAAGAAGATCCATATGCCAGGAGCAGGGGCCAGACTTTTCCAGGTTTGCCTCTTTGTTTTCCCATGGCCCCAAAGCGCCTCTCGTAGTGTTAAAAGGAACAACCCCCCCTTCCATCCTCCACACCCCTTGTTAACAGTCAGTGGCCACATTTGGTACAGTCGCCATTAATATTTATGAGAGGAGAGCTCCCCGCAGGGGCCCAAGGGTGACAAACAGTATGACCTTTCAGAGGGCTAGTGTTTACTGTGGCTGTCAGGAAGCTGGTCGGATAAGAGAAGACAGCACACCCACACCCACCCATCTTTCCCAAAACCAAATGAAAGCAGGCTGGTGTTTGGCTTAAGCAGATGTAGGTATGATACCATTAGTTTTTGCCTTTAGATGAAGCTCTGACATCAGGCTCCAGCAGCTGTGTGAAGGTCTGTTAGATGAAATCATCCATTTCACTTTTTATTTTTTTAAAGGCTCTCAGTGCCATTTCAAGACGTGACATTTCCATTCAGCAAATCTTTCCCAAAAATTGTGTCATGCGCGCACAGGATGTTTCTTTTTGTTTATAGTCTAGACCCTCAGTGGTCTGGGACGCTTAAAAATACAGGTCATTATTTTCAGTCTGGGAGTGACTCAACAGAATTTGGTGCTCAGCCATCAGTTTCCCAGCCCTTATTGGCTCTTCTCTTCTGTGATGTCTGTAAATTATAGGTTACTCACTAATTTGTTCAAATAAAGCGGTGAGAGCAGTCGATGCATATAAGAATTTATGTTCTGCTTGTTTTGGAAAAACAAATCCAACTACTGGAAGAATTATACAGTATGTGCCTGTCCAGGAAAATTGCGACTTAGTTGACTTTCTTCACTGAGCCGACCTTTATGTGGAGTTTGTTGAGATTATATTTTTGTCCAATTGACCCAATATATGAAATTAGAGAAGAAAAGTTGACTTGTATTGGTTTCTCTGAAGCTTTAAAAAGACTTTATTTCTCAGTATGACTGCAGGAAAGGGATTTAAAGTTCTTTCATATGTTCAAGATTCAAGAGATGTTGCTGTTGCATTCATAAAAATATTAAAATGCTGCTCCTTCCTCCGCTAAAAATTATAAAGCTACAAATATATGAATACAGAGAAAAGCAGCAGCACATTTTGAGAGAGTGCATATTTCAGGTCAGTGGTGACAGATGGTGTATGTCAGTGACTGAGCACAGATATTTCTATTATGCTATAACAAGATGAGGTACAGTGAACCATATACTTAATTGTTGCTTGTACTGAATTAAAGAGACACCGTTCAATTAAACTCAGTGAAAAGACTAAGGTAGACTTATTTTTCAAGTAAACTTTCTCACAATCTGATATTAACAATGTATTATTCATTCTCACCAGGTTCGGCAGCTGTTGGAACATACGATAACATCTTAATCTTCTCATGGTATTCTAGATATTTAAAATTTCAATTTTTATGGTCACTAATAAATCATGATACATAAAACATTCTGTTTCTATGAGAATTTTGTCTTATTTTTTAAGGTAAACCTCAGATTTTGATGTGTTACTCTGGATTCCACTGCTTTTCCTGATAAGACTTGCCCTGTGATTGGTAGTCTTTTTTATTTAGGTTGGGTTAGCTTGTAGAGGCATGATGAATGGGATTGTTTGGGTTGGGGAAAAAATATCAGGGTAAATAAATCAGAGGCAGAGTAGGGTGGGTCTTTCAAAGAAAAGCAGTGGAAATTGTGTGATTTTGACTACGAAGTACTCAAGAATGATTCACATAGCAATATCGTGACCTGGTTTGCTACTAGAAGCAACTGGACCAAGTGAGCAATCATGGGGTGAAAACATATGTGAAACAGATTTTTGAAGGTGTGGAATTTTTTTATATTTGCACATAAATGTCATAGATTTTTGCTCTTTTTAATAAAAAATGGCCCAATAAATGAGGTTTCATCTCATTTTGTGGCACAAAAAGTGTACCAAAAGCCTAGGTGGATGCGTAGTTTTTATTGCAGTCTGTATGGCACAGGCAGTCCCTTTGCATTTCAGGATAACAAATAAACATCACCATGGTGAAGCCGCTCTGAATATCCACAAATCCTACAAATAGAAATCCTGTGAGTTTGGGGAATGGCTTGCTAACAAGATGATGACGGATGGAGCATTGCCACCCAGTCCAGTAAAACAGCTTTATGAGAAAAACTTCAGCACCACTTCCTCCATTCTTTAGTTGCAAAGACTGAAATTAGGACCAATCAGATTCAATCAGTCCTGAACAGAAGAAATCTATTTGTATTTATTTTAACTCAATCACAGATTTTTTTTTTTTTCACATGTGGTACTTTTATGGAACCTAACTTGGATGGCGCCAGGCAGAAACTCAAAACGAATGGTTCTGGCCACTTTCTTTGATTTAAAATATGTTTTTCTCTTTGTTGATTTCCCCTCTAATTTCCCCTAAATGCCATGTCCCATGATAAAAACTCCTACATTATTCTTTAGGCATGTTGTTTCAAGTTCACAGCATTCATCTCTTTTGGAAGATTCAGCTGCCGTTTTAGCATCTCATCTAAGGACTTTTTTTTGTAATATAAATTCCCCAAGCAGCTAATATACTCAGAAGGGTAGCTGAGAGTTGACAACAGTGAACGGTTTGTTACACTGGAGACCACTCTTGGCTCCACATTCATCCTGACCCTTCCCATCATCCCCCAGGTGTTTTCAGTCACCACTACAGGAGACATTCCCATTATCTAATCAGCCAGCATGCAAACTTACTGCATCCCTAAACAACAAGCACACTGTGATCGTCTGACAGAGATTACTCTTCACAGCAGACTGACACAGAAAGGAGGGAAAAAATACGACAGGACCTTTTGGGCTCCAGTGGCTGTGGTGGGAGTCGAACCCAGAAAGGCCCACCCACGTAGAAGAGTTTGGGGGGTGAGAAGGCCAAGCTGCTGAGAGTTGGTGTGCACTGTGGAACAGCATGAACCACAGCTCTTACCGCAGTGTCAAATTTATCTGAGGTATTTGTCCAGGAAAAACAAAACTGTGGCAACATCACCTTAAATCAAAGATGCATGACTTAGTAAACCCTTCAGGTGCTCATGGGTAAACTATGTTGGAGTAGAGAAAAATTAAACTCTGTGGCACAGAGCCTTTGAATTTTTCATATGAAAAGCCTCAAAAGGGTTCATGTGTCCATGATAAATTAATATTATAATGTTTTATGAAAAACAAGAATTAGAGTCTACAGTTATGCTAACCATCTGTGAGGCTGAACTTAGGCACAGATGAAATAGAGCTGCTGCCAGCTAATGTTAGCATGCTAGAGTGCTTCCGTTATCAATATCTCTCTATCTCTTTCTTTCTCTCTCTCTCCCTCTCTTTTTCAATTGATTAATGTTTACCATCTTCAACATCTAATTCAGAATGCTAATGTTTGCTAGTTAGCACTACACAAAAAGCACAGTTGAGGAATGCCACTAGACTTGCAAGATTTTGACATGGTGATTGCTACAGAAGTGAAGACGTCATCATCAGCATAGTAACCAAGATATGTGAGAGGGACATAAATGTTTGTACCAAATGCAGGGCAGTCCTTCAAAAAGTATTTGTGATTTTTCCATTTGGACCAAAATGGTGGAGTGACTCACCAACTTTACCCTCCATAGAGTTGTCCAGCCAGCATTGTTTACAAGTTTCTTTGCATAAATTTTGAGCAAATCAACCCTCAACTCTAAAGCTTCCTGTATTTTAATTACATTTACACATTTTGAACTCACAGCTCTCTTGAGGTTTCGGCCACCAGGAGCAGAAATCACTGGTTTGTTAAAGATACGACAAGCTCTGTCTCAGTCGTGACTTAAATGTGTGTTTATTTTAGTGGAACTCTCCAGGGGTGTTTCCTCTGTTTCCTTGAGTGAATCCGTAGAAGTTTGGAGACAAGTCTGACAGCTAACCCAGGGAGGGAAATTTCCCTTGTTGCATTTATATCTCATTCTTTTAATCTTTCTGACAGACACTTAAAAGAACTTTTATAAAGAAATCAGTGAGCGCTTCACTTAATGTTCCAGCATTTTCCAAGTACTTTCTGTCTCCATCAAGAGCAAGAGTAAACAGGTGTGTCCAAGCTATATTTCATGCTCTACTTAATCTCAAGAAGCCATCCCCCATGCAAAAGTGATTTGGATAAAATGTCATAGCAAGGGAGTGATGTTGGTCTGAATCAGAATGAAATACTGATCATCCCGGAAGAGAAGCACTGGAATGCACCATTACATTTGCTGAAAAGCCAGCAGTCCCATTTCACCACCTGGTTCTCAGCTGCCCCCTCAGAGAGCAACTCATCCAAGACAAGCAACAGCAATCTCCTCTGTCTCAATGAGGCCAAGGAAACCCCTTGTTGGATGCACAAGTGGGAGGAAATGGCTAATGTATAGGATCGGGCTCAGGGGAGTCCATTTCTGTGAGGGGGAGCGACACAGAGCTGGAACAAGTGAGTGTTTGTGTGAGGCCAGTTGGTATCTGGCTGGCGGAGCGCAGACAACACACTGAGGAGCTTGTGTGTGATCAAGGAGATAGTGAAAGATAGATGCAAAGAAACATCTAGAAAAACAGAGCTATAGAGAATGGAGAATATGCATCCGTGACTCACATCCCCAGACTTATTTAAGTCAACTGGACCATATTAAAACAGTTTGTCCTTATCTTACTTCTACCAACCTTGGAAAAAAAAATGCAAAGAAAGACCAATGTACCACATCTTTCCATTTTTGACATTTTTTTTAATGATTTAAAAACAAATACCCTGACCCTGGATATAGGAATGTACAGTAACCTGGATGAAAAAGTTTCAAAAACAATTCTTACATAGCAACTACTAAAAAGTCGTTGGTCATTTTCAGGCACTTGAAACCACGTACAGTCTTTGTTTTTTTTCTTTTTTTCATTCTACACAACAAAGCATTTCTTTGGTCCTCTTTCTCTCCAAGCTGTAACCACAGATAGAACAAAAGACAGCCTCCTGAATTGTAACAAGTATTTACATTTCGTTAAAGACCCAATACAAGCCTCCATCAGACAAGAAACAGAACTAACAAAGTTCCTGCGTCACATATCAACCCTTCATATTTTTCCATACATATCCACATTGGTTATGAAATGACAACAGAATAAAAGGTATTATTATAATAATGGCTCGAATGAGATTTTTTTACAGCAGTATTCATCAATATAACTTAGTGGAATGTTTCTGATATAAGATTTGGCAAAAAAAAAAAAAAAAGATACATTGGTTTGTCCTTTTTTTCATAATGGGCCTCAAACCAAAAATGCCCCATTGCTACAGAGGTACCGAGCACATTTATGAATGCTCAGCTTACATCAACGTAAAGTTAAAACCAAGAGCTCTTGAGACAACCTGAAAGTCTTTGCTCAGCTGCAAGGCAGCCACGTTTGATAAGAGTTACTGCATGTAGCCATGGGTGACTGAACTTGTGCCACATAGTAATTGCTGAAGTTGACGTCTCTGACATAGGGAGCAGGCTGGTAGTAGCAGGTGATGTTGGACAGAGCAGGTATAGCATTCTGTTCGGCCATTACGCGCAGCGCCAGAGCGGAAATAAGCGCCAGCGTCTGTCTGCGCTCATGGCCCATCAGACACACAGTGCTCTCGTCCACCACCTGCCTCAGCGTCACCAGGTACTCGTAGCGCTTGTGTTCTATGCCCGCAAAGTGGTTCTGCAGATAAGCCTCCAGTTTCCGCTGCTGCTCGCTTATGTCGGGGAAGTCGATGAAGAAGCGCGAGCACATGTAGCGTTGCATTTGTTTCATTTGAGCCTCAGAGGAAGGCCGGAAGCCACGCACCAGCAGATGGCAGTACTTAAGCAGCCCACCACCCCGGATCTCTTCTGGGCTGCGGGTGGCAATAGTCCTGGAAAGAAGGTGACCCAGAGCTTCCTCAAAGTCTCCATACATGCTCTCCCCCTGCACCGTGGGGTGAAAGGTCTCAGACATGGCCGTCTCTGAGCAGCGGTCAAAGAGCAGCAACGAGTCCAGAGTGATCTGGAAGGAGTCAACACTGAACTCAAACTGCCTTCTCAGGGAATCCACAAACTTCAGTTCCACGTTCTTGCCGGTGTTGTTGGACAGCGAGATGAGGCTCCAGCGGTCTGTCTCATTGCAAACTTTCACCAGTTTCTGCACATATGCCTCCTTCAGGGCGAGGGCTGTGATTCGGTCCCTGCACACCCCTTCAGGCAAGAAGTCCACCAGGCAGTCCAGCACCACGTCCTTCACCAGCCGGAAGGTTTTGTCGTCAGTGAGACTCAGGCCAAAAATCAGGTCCAGGTCTTTGTATCCAAGGCCATTGTCCTGGTGAAGCACATGGCTGGCTGCTGAGCCATTTAACTTGACATCCCGTACCACAACGCCCCGCTCCTCCAGTCGGGCCCTGACCACCTAAAACACACAGACA
>JAPZDZ010000008.1:18567754-18588928 GCA_029783805.1 Acanthurus tennentii | reverse complement strand
CTGCTTTATTCTCCCAACTCCTGATGAATTTATGTGTCTGTTAAGCTGCTAGATGTTGCGTTGGCCATATTGATGCAGTGTGCCATTTTTGGCAGGTAGAGTCCTGTTGGTTTATCAGTTCTGAGAGCAGCTGTCCAGAAACAGAGTGGATAAGAGTGCAGTTTGTCACCTGATAGAACCAAAACAATTAGACAAAGAGGATAAAATGCTTCATGGGTAACTGCAGATAGTTTTCCTCTGGTCTGTCATTGTGAGTGACACTTTTAACATTACACACAGTCGTTTTATCTGTAATGAATGTGAAGATGTTCACTAGTTCAGCATTTGAACAAAACCTGTTAAAAGAATCTGCTTTAGTTTAAATGCAGGCACAGCTTACATTTAAAAAGAGGCACATTTGTTCTTAAGTACCTCTATAAATTTAAAAACAGAAAAGGTTGAGATATTGTGACCTAATATAAAGTCAAACTCCAAACAAACTGGATTCTAAACTTTACTGAATGCATTTAATAGCATCCTTTCCTTAGATACCTCATTGCCTGATAAATTCTAATATCTCTATAAGTGCACATTTGTTGCATAAGCTTTCAGTAATGGATGTGTAGTAAGTCATGCCATCATCAGGGTTTAATTTCTTGAGATTTGACAAAGCTTCTTCAGAGCCACAAGAGAATTTATAGAACAGTTTTGAAAGGCTGAATAGTGCTTGTCATGACAAGTGAAAATGACCTTGATTTGTAAAGTTGTTGTAGTTCTCCTTAAGACTTTTTAAATAATGAAGTTTGACAAAGAGAACACTCAGAAGTGTTAAAAGTTTTGTATGTGGTGAACAAAACAGCATTTAACTTCTGTCACTCTTATTCTAAGTTTACTGCACACTCTCTGCATCTCTCAAACACACGATTTCCTTCCCCAACGATTTCCCCACAGGCAGTGGGAAGTGAGTGTAAATCAAGGCAGAATTCCTTCAGTTCGACAATTCATTTGTCCACAGGCTTGTTAGGCAGGAAGAAGCAGGAGAGGGAGCGTGTGTCAATAAATCATCTGACGCCCGGCTATATTTATGCCCTCAGCAATGAGTTTAACAAGGAGAGCAGTCCTTGAAGCAATATCCTAAGTGGCACTTCATCCCTGTCTCCTTCTTCTACACTCCCTCTCCCTCCTTCCCTCCTCATCCCCCCCACTCCTCATCCCTCGGGAGGCGTCTGATTGTGAAGTGGGAGAAGATGCTTCAGCTATAGCGTACAGACAGAGAGAAGACGGACCGAGACACCCGCTGCCGTCTCTCGGCTAAAATTATCCCATGAGCCAGAGATTTGGAGAACTTCATTTCCTTGTTCATAATTAAACTCCTCAACCTTAATCTGACCCAGTCATTCTCCTGCTGGAGCCGAGCTGGGGCTTCCTGCAGCACTTATTGAGCCCTACTTATTACAGGGATCAGAATCCATCCTCCACTTCAGCTGCCAAGTGTGGGTCACCCTATTCAATTATTTTTGCCATTCATAGTATAAGGAGATGATAGATCCTGGAGATCCGTCCAGTCTCCACTCTCTCATAGTGGTGAGGGGTGAGTTCATGAGAGGTGACTGGGATTTCTGTCTCCACTATGCACAATATCATTGCATATTTCCATTCAATGCAAATTATAACTACAGATAAAGACATAAAACAAAGCACCGTGTATGTGTTATACTGCATTGTGCTTGTAACACCACTAGGTGGCAATCCTGAACCAGCGCTCTTACACCATCTCTGCTTCTTTTCCCACACTCTTTCCACCCACTGCTGGTTTAATTACTGGCATAAAAGAGGGAGCTGTTTGTTCTGTTCGCTCCTCGTAGACCATCATCATTCCTCTGATTGAGACAGACACTCTTGTTTTGCTGTCAAAGCTGTTTGCGATTCAAGAATAGCCCGACTAAAAAAATTTGAAAATGAAGCTTATTGCAACAAATCGACACTGAAAATAGCAGCTGCCCCTTTTCCTCCTGACCTTCTTTGCCAATTAATTTCGCTTTATAGAAAACTTATTGTGAAAAAATGAAAGAAAATGAGGAAATCAAACATATCCCTTTTTCTCGTTTGAATATAACAGCTTTCAACTAGTTCTCAGCTTCCACACCAAGGCAGGGACAGCTTTTCAGTAGCTGTTATTAATTTTTGCAGGTAAACCAAAGATGTTATAATCACCACACTGTGTTGGCTGCTTCTACTTCACCTTATGACCCACGTGAGCACCAGACAACACCTGAGACAAAAGAGGAACAGGTAAATTATCAGGCACTTTCCCCAGCTGTGATAGCCTTGAAGTCTATCTAAAATTGTGACAGGATTTGCAGATTTGTCAGTGTCAGCCTCACTCCCTCAGCATCGGTTTAATATCATGGAAAGAAATGTGCGATCCATCCGAGTTAACCCCAAGACTGTGTGGGCAGGAAAACAACAGCAGTCGGATGACCAGCTCTGTTTCCATTGTTTTGCACCCTTTCTGAAGCTGATTTAGTGTGAGGCCAGAAGTGTGTCTTTTTGCTCAGCTACATGATTTGAGCCAGGGTGGAGAATGGGATACAAGCTCAGCTCCATAGAAAAACCCCGGCGCTCGGGTCGCAGTGGTGAGCCTCTGACCTCTCTCTCTCAATGGGTATTGTCTGGCCTCGTGGATCGGAGGGTGAAACAATCCATATAGATTTAACAGGCATGAAGCAGGGCGGATAAAGCTCTGGGACACTGGAAGGAGAGGTTGTCGTCAAATTCAAAGGGGCCTTGCCCTCGATGTGGCGCGGGTCAAGGGCAGTTGGGTAATCTGCAGGGGAAAAGGTCACTGACATGAAGACAGGAGCTGTTTGAAGCCAACTTACCTGAACAAACCATGAATATATGTGCAGATTTTAGTTTTGGTCTTAATCTTACTCCTCTGAATTTGTTGTCTAATATATTTCAATCCATCTCAGTTTTATAAAGTCTAATTTGCTACATCTATAGGAATAACAAGGAAAGATCAGCATTCAACGGGTAACAGCCCAGACAAGGGGATTAGCACGCTATGACCTGCTTTACCATCAGCACAAACAATAGCCCCTCCTTTGTTTTTATTCGTTGTCTTAAAGTTTTATGCATTCCACCTTTTTCTACAGCCTGTTTTTTGTTTTGTTTTTTTTTGCAATATATGAGCACAATGAAGATGTGACCGGGCAATATTCTTTGTGTGGGTTCATAACAAGTCTCACCATGGTCACCGTGTTCTTTGATGTAACCTACTTTTTTCTGTCTTTTTTTTTTTTTATGTAATTCTGATCCGAAAAATGAATCTACAGCTGAATTCCAGGATTAGGCCCTGTGTCAAATTAATTCAGTTTTACCGGCCTATGGAACAGATGGCTGTTTCATTCAGGACTCAGGGTAGTTTTGTTGCCTGGCAATCTTTAGCCAAACCAAATCAAAGACCATAAACTGTCACTTAGGGGCAGTGGAATCTGGTTTTGCAAGCAATCTGACTGCAAAAGCATCAGTCATCTTACAACCACATCACATCTACTAAGAACCTGGTCAGAAATTAATTGATGGTTAAGATGCAAAGCCGATAAGAAGCTGCTTCTTTTGGGTAGCTTCCAAGAAAACCCACAAAAGAAGGCTAAAGTCACAAAACAGCACAGCTAGCTATAAACCCCACGTTATGGGAGTACTTAAGTGACATGATATGTGATATAATATAAGATAAAGGCACTGCAGACCCACATTTGAGTGGTACAGATGTACTTTATAGTCCCAACAGGAATATGATTAGAGTATTATGAATTGTCTTTTATGGGAGAACCTCATTTCAGATAACCTCCCTTTTATTTTCAGGATTCAGTGTTGTGAATTGATCGAACTGATCTAAAATAAAATTACTAGAATGCAAAATACTTGTGAATTTTTCAGTAGGCCTGTGTTTAAATGTCAGGTGACGGACATGTTGACTTGATAAAAGTGAGAATTAAAATACATTTGATTTGATTTCCCCCCCTGGATCACATTATGTGGGAGGTGTGATACATACTTCAGTACGAGGCAGCCATTCATTTGTTGTCTGTTAGCACTTAATGTAGTGGACTATGAGAACTGAATCATTTGTTATCCAGGTAGTTTTGCTGAGTGAAATGATAATTCAACACTCTTATATGTGTGAGTCATTATTTCATTATGTGATTACTGTGTTCATTATATCCAGCAAACTTGATGTGGGTTCTATAATGGAATATGAACTCCAGTGTGGTTGCTGTGGGACTGGTTGTTTTATAGGGCTTTTCCATTCACTCTCTTCGTTCTCTGTCTGTGTCTCTCTGCCTCTCTCGCTCATCAAGTCAAGGCGGGAGTTTACAGGAACAGCAGGCAGGCAGGGCCTTGTCACACCGCGGAACAACACAGGAATGTATTGTATGCGTTAGAAAGACAGGACAGCTGGGGCAAAATAGTGCACCAACTTCCCTAAGCGTGGCCTGTGGGTGTGAGGACGCATTATATTTACGATCCCGTGAAAATACAATCAAAACCAGCTATTATACGTCGTTTTACGTGACGTTATATGATACGTTTCGTGTCGCTTTGTGCTGTAAAACAAGAGTCACATACACGCACACACAAGTGAGCCGCGGAGGAATCCTAAAGGTTGCCAGTGAGTGCTGCGGCACTGAAAGCACACACAGTAAATTGAGGCTCCGGCTTTGAGAAAAACCCGGACTGGAGTTTGATTTTAATCTGAAGGAAAAACATATTTTAAAAGTGTTAAACTAAAAGATCAAAGTATTTCTGTGTTTTACATTGCTTAACAAATAAGTTATTCCAAAGTGTGACTAATAAATCTCTTAAATGTTAGTGCATTTTATTGTTTTTAGCCTCTGTTTGCTAATGAGCTGCCTGTGTGTTGGAGGGAGCGGTTGCTGTACTATGACCTCTATCTAGACTTGACTATCTCTGGCTCAACTGTGAGAGCGCCAGACACCAGCTACACAGGGAGTGGAACTGGTTATACTGGTGGCTGCTAAACTGGGACATTTCTGTGTCAAGAATGGCCCCAAAAGGACAGTTAATAGTCCACCTAATCCCATAGAAATAAAATAGAGAGTTTTTTTCTTGTCTGAATTAATCATTCAGCACAGCTCTAAAGCCTGTGCACCAAAACAGACATGTTGAAATATGGAAACATTAGTATGACGTAAGCCTCCATGCAGTCTAATAACTTCATGTCTTGCTTCTTATTAAAAAATATGATGTAGTGAACAGTGAAAACTTGTTATATGGTCTAAAATATTCTGCTCAGTACATTTAATTCTCTGACTTCATGTAATGTTTCTTCATATTTTCACAACAAACTGCCTTGGAAAAAGCCAGAATGTGTATGTATTAATGCAATATTTATTTTAAATAACTTGTTTTATATTTTGATATTATTCACTATGCCTGCACTCTGCACACTTGTTACTGTGTCATTTGTTTATATTTCAATATTTGCCTTTGCCCTTCATCTGAATTATAATCTTTTTTTGCTCCATCATGCTGCTGCAGTAGTCTACGTCCATATAACATATTTTATGGGCAATCACAAGTGTAAGTCATTAAGTTTGCTTGTTTTAAACAAGTTTATATTGATGCGAATATGCTCGCACAAACATATAACAAACCCACAGCCAGTTTGCTTAAAGAGCACGTTGAAGGCCAGGTCTGTGTGACCAAAGACTTGTTTAGATCAACTGTATCTAGATGGCGGCCCTCATCCTGTACAATCTCTCCAGTCTGTCTGCCCTGGAATGCCGCCACTGACAGTGATTCTTCCCTGGAACAACAGGGAATTATTTGGAAAGGGTTGCAAAATCAACACACCGTCTGTCGATTATCCCCCTGCTATTCTGGGTCCTTTGGCTCCGCTGTGTGTTCAGAGCATCAAAGAGCCGTCAGAGATGTCGGCCTAAAGGGAGGCGATGCACAGTTTAATCAAACATTTTGGTGTCTCTGTGTTTAGTGTCATGTGCCACCGTCTCAAAGAATTACATATTAAGAAAAACAATTGGGAGAAATCACCCCCTTTGGAGCAAGGAGACTTCAAATCTATGCACATGAGCCCGTTCCCAATTTTTTTTAAGACCCAGAATCTGCATTGAGATGCATTTGCTTGAAATGCAACCAAGAACATTGTTGGGTGCACTTGAAAGAGAAAAAATCCTCTCATCCATTTCTGCATCACAGAAGGCAATAATTTCAGTTACCCCTGGGATAAATCATGACGCCAAAGCCGAGAAAATAAACTATTTTGGTTTATATTATTTTCTAGATCATATTTAAATTACAAGTTGCTGGCCCCAGCGCTTGTTATCAAGGGCCACACAGATACAGTGTGTTACATGACATTTGATAAAGGGCCTGGAGGAAATGTTCGTGTCATGGCTGCACTTTTGCTTTGATTTGGAGTCCATCTATCAGTGTGTTTGTTATGGGTACTGTATGCCTCTGCCTGGCCTGATAATACCCTTTCTCTACCCCGGCCCTTTCTTGACTGTCACGTCTAGTTGACACAAAGTGCTGCCACACGAATGGGGGTTCACCCATCCCTTGAAAGCCCAGCTGTCAGTAGTTACATAATAGCAGAGCCTTGTTGGGCTCGCCGGACTGCTTTGTGCGCCTGTCACTGAATGTGATTGTGGGTAAGATTAAGCGGCGGGTGAGAAGCCACAGTTAAGGGGTTCCTACCTGGTCTCCAGCAGAGACAACAGAACAAACAGAATCAGAGGTTTTGGAGTGTGCTTTAATGTGGCTCAGCAAGAAGCGTATCCCTTTTTCACACCACACATTGTGTTGATGAACAGTGTTTCTTGCTTACATGCTTGATGTTTTATGGCTTGCCTAAGTAAAGACCTGCAAGGGAGAAGCTCAGATGCATGGGCGGCCGATGAATTGAGCATCCAGAAGTGATATTTTTAAATAAATGACATTAACAAAATGCTGTTTTTTTTGGTGGATTTAAAGCCATAATACAATTCCTCTGCACAGATTTAAAACCAGAGGCAATGCTGAATTTCTGTTGCCCACAGCTACAATCAATAAGTGCTTATGAAATATCATGTAACGGAATGAATTTACCCAAAAGGAAAAAAGGCACATTGGAAATCACAACCCAATAGCTACAGAGCCAGGACAAGGACATGCACATGATTCCAGTAAACATGATTTAATAATAAATGTGTTATTGAGCTTGAAACCATAAAATTCATGGATAGTGGGTGGTGGGTAGGGGTATATGGGGGGGTTTGCCAATTTATTGTAGAGAGACCTGATTTCCCCAGGGCTTTTGTTGTTAATTCAGTGTATTATAGCACTGTTTATCTAAAGAGGGGGCAGGAGCTGCCTCAATAGGGGGTACCGTCCTCTCAAAGACGTCACTCCCAGAAAGACCCAGGTTGGCCCAGGACCAGTGATTTCTACCAGACTCTGTCCTTTCAAAAGCTCCACGGTGTGCTCTGTCAGCAGGCTCAGCGGCATCCTAAGGCCGCTTGATGAGACTGTTTCCTCCTCTTCCATTCTCTGTTTCCATCTTCCTGTGAGTCCAGACCAGCTTTTTCCTCTCTCCGCTGCTTATAACCGAGCCAAGCCTTACATTAAATCTGTGTTTCTGCATAACCGGCCTTGTATGTTTTTTTTTTCCCCAGTCTGCTGGGCCCTCTTCTGTCTCTCTCTTCTTTCTCTTGCAGTGGAAATAGCGCAAGCCAAGCCTCTCTGTGCTTCACTATCAGCGCTTTCTGCACAAGCTAAATTCTTTCTGCACAACAGCAAATAAACAGTGTTGCAAAAGTGTGTGTTCGGGGCTCACTGTGGACAGCACGACAGCGTCTTTTAAAACTGTGGCTATAGAAACCACTCTGTCTTCCCCCTTAATATGTGTTTACGTTGCTGGGTTTGACTGACAGATAAAGGCACACTGGGGGAAGAGCCTCTTCTAATATGCATTGTCTTCAGCACCTCCTCCCTCCTTTTTTATTTTCTCCTAAAATAGGCCTCTTTGGCAGGTTAAAATGAGGCAGAATAAATTACTTTAGCTATATTTTGCCCTTCTTTCCCTACTGTCTTGATTTGTACAGTCGCGGGACAGAAATTGCTCTCCTCGGTGCCTGAAATTAAACATTGCTGTTGTCCCCGCGTGTTCCTAGAGCCCTTTTTATTGTAACAGTCTGAGTGAGGATTGCGTATGTGGCGCCTGCTGCTATCAAACGAGGAATATCGAAATCTCTTAGAGAGGCATTCTGCCAAAGAAGGTTCACGGTAAAGGGACTGAGGCAAAATTGTGTATTTAATTTAGTTTGCCTCACCTGTTTTACATGCAATAGTGAGCATAAAAGTAAATAAACAAATATAGGATACACTTATTCTTTCATTCACCAATGCTGTGAATCTATAGGAAAAAAGCTTTTATTACATATTGATTTTTTTCTCATGAAAATTCAATATAAACATCAGGCTGAGACTAAAGGGGGCTACAGCTCATGTGCACAAGTTTTTGCACCTTTACATTTTAAATTGATCATCTTTTTGCACCTCTCATCTCGCAGAGAGGCTGAGAGCTTTTTAATGAATCATTTTCAGTTTGTAATGCTTCTGTAACCTAATGCTAAGTTGTGTTTGGGCCAGTTGTCTGGAGGAGACAAGCCATACTACAGAGACACATGCCAAACAAAACCCTTGGTTGGCACTATGATGTGGGCATCATGCCTTTGCCAGCCTTCACTCTGTCGGGCCTGTGCCAACCTTTTATAAATGCCCTATTTGGCAAGAGCTGTGCCCAGCAGTGTCTCTTAAGGTTCTGGTTCAAATACCCTCTTCAAATGTGAACCTGATCCAAATCCTAAATGATCCAAATTATGCGTTCCAAATTGTAAGCTCTCATATCATATTCAGAGGAAACCGTGGATTATGTTTTATCAACTCGACTGGCAACAGATGGAGAAAAACTGGAAAGTCATGCACAGCCTCGTTTTTTCTTTATTGTCACACATTATAGTAGATTTGTTCGTTAATCTCAGCATCCTCCTCCTTCTCCATGCATGGAGAAAAAGGTGGCAGCTGCAGCACATCAGTGTTCATGGTTTGTTTTCTTGGCATTCAGCTTGGAGGTGTGTCTCCCAGAATTACTGCAAAAGAGCAATTACAGCTGAATGTCCTCTCTTTCAACAGCATTTCAATGTAAAGGTTTGAGATCCGATCCCCAGCCAGTGCCACCCCCATCCTCAACCTTGTCCCGCAGCCTCAGGCCGATAATCAGTTCCAAAGAATAGTTTCTGACCTCAAAAGCCTTGTAGTCCCCTATCTCACAGCCTCCCCATGGAGTCAAGATAAAGTTTTGTTTTCACAGTTGACTGGTGGGTGGTGCTGGACCCCCCTGTTGCCCCTCAAACCGCTGTCCTAGCAAGGATGCAAAAGGTCATTCATGAAGTGTGCCGCCCCACATGGAGACAATTCCCATCCCAAAAGAGGGGCCCTCAATGCATCATCATGCTCATACAGGACGCCTACAGGCCTTTAGTCCAAGACTCTGTCTGCCCATGGCTGCCTTCCTATTAAACCTATTCTATTCTGATGTTGTCACCTTGCAAAGATTATGTCTTACATGCCAAAGTTTACTCCCCGTTTTCCAGACGGTCTCAGTTTAAGTTCATCCCCCTTCAAACAGACCTCTCTTGCTATTTTTTAACATCAACTCCACCACCTATCTCACATCAAACTGCTATGCTAATGCATTCCCCTCTTTTTTTCAATTTTTCTTCATCGTTGCCCTTTGTAAGTTAAGGCACTCATGCTTGAAGCAGCACAAACATCAGCCCCCATAAGAGGGAAGAGTTCAGGCACAACAAAAGGCGCATCTGTAAACAATAGGCTAAAAGAGTGGGACAAGAAAGTGATTCAGCTGGTAACAGCTGAAATACATCCAATTTCAATATATGAGCAGATTGGTCTCTTGAGCATCTCAGGGGCCCAGGGAGTGAATTACATCAGCCGTTTTTCAATATAATTCCTCATATCAACATACTGATATTACGCACAGAAAATGGTTTCTCCATAAAATGCTCCTTTGGTTTCTACATAGACCCTATTTTCTGCGCTGGAGAAGTACAGCAGCTTGCAATTCTTTTTTCACATCCATTCATTCGCGTCCAATTCATTTGCTCAGCCTGCCACAGTTCATATTGATATATACTCAGGGGCTGTTTTGTAACAGGTAACTTAATCACTCCGTCTCCAACATGTCAATTTCGTCCATCTCTGTGCCAGCTCTCTCTGCTGTTCATCAGGTCTACATTACAGTTAGCTATTTCACCTCAAAACAAATGCAGGTCCCCTGACTGCCACCATTGATTGCAACCCTATGGCTTCGGAATCACTAATTCAGACATGCATATTTGGTTCAATTATAGTTTTAAATATTCATGGCCTAGTCTATGTTTCTATCTGGAATGTATCACATCAGCAGAATCTAAAGTCTATCATATAAACATAAAAACACAGGGCAGTATCATAAATATCAAAATATTACATTTTCTTTTGATTTTACTCCTCATTCATCATTCTAAATATCTAAACATTTCATTCTCTTATCACTAGTGTTGTGCAGCAACAAATGATTTCTTGAAACATTTTGAAGTTAAAAAAGTCTTGTTTATATTGCTTTATGAGAATACTAAGCCATTCCACCACCTATTATCCCAATGTCCTTTTTTCCATTGCTTTTACCTACAATGCCGATTCCTGATGTTCTGTCCTTTTTTTATTTACAAAAATCTGCTAATCAGTCAAAACAAACAGGGCATGCTTGAAATTGTTGCTCTATTTGCATTAAGCGATGCAGACTCTTTAATAAAAGGTGTCATGATGACTTAACAATACAGAAAAAGGCTTTATGGGACATAATAGATTTTCAAAAAAGATCATAGTCTATTCATTACATTATTTAACAATTTCATTTTTATGACATGTTTTGTCTGTATTTATGAATGTTATTTTTATTTCATTTATTTATATATTTCATTTTGCACAATGTAGGCCTCTTAATGTTGCCTTATGCAAAATGCTACTTTTGCAAAGCTCTTAGTGACGCCTCTGTAACATCTGCATTTAAAACAGCAAAACTTTGCAGCACAATCAGTGAAATTATACAAATTACCACAAATGATGGATTTGCCCATGGCTGTGAGGTTGATCCTGTTTTTTGTGTCAAATTTTAATGCAAAATCCTCCTGATGGAGCTATCTGACTTGACAGTGCTGACTTTTGATGGAATGGGGAGTCAAAAAATGGAGGAAGTTAAAATTGTTGCTTATCAGCCATTTATCAAAATGCGGTTCAGTTTAACCCTCCTCTGCCAGAAAAGAAACTGCCCAAACAATATGTCTGTAAACAGTTTGAGCCAGATTTCTATTTAACAGCAAAAAAATACCACATCTTTTCAAGTAAATAGCCTGACAATAAACTTTGTGATCTTAGTCTCATTAGCTTCATCTCAGACCAAGATAACTGGTTGACAATTAGCAAGCTAGCTTTAGAGAGCTTTCTCCTTTTTTTTTGATATCTCTTTAGTTAATGAACTAATATGCCATCCTGAAATTAAAAGTTCTGAGTAAACCAGAATAACAGAAAGAAAGAAGCCTAGAGAGCTGCTATGACTGCCAAGCGTAAGCATTTTCCCAACTCGCAAGCATGTTAGCTGTTAGCTTGCTGGCAACCATCTGTACGCAAAAACAAAAGACTAAAAATCTTTTTCTGGTTTGACTGGCCTTATTTCTTTTGAACGATTAGAATGTACATTTACAGGGCTAAATTCTAATATTTCAGGTAGTTAAGCTGAGGATTACATGTATTTTTGAGAAACCCTGGTTATATTTCTCTTTTTGAGATTATTGCATGGTCTTTTTCTTCTCTCTGTATTGGCCCTTCCTCACAGCTGAACGCTGACAAGATGCTCTGTGTGATTTATAGGAATGGAACTGTTTGTCACTCGAGTAGAAGCTCACATACTGGGCTCTGTGACCCACAATAGAGCAGTTCCCAGTATGTTCACAGTGATGAGTTCCCTTACTACAGAGATGATTTCCCGCACGGTTTCTTTTCATTCCCAGTGAAAAGAGAGTGAGCACTTCTCTGTCCTTGCAGGGTGGACACCGTAATTTTGAGTGCTCTTAACCTTGTCTGGCTTTGTTGAGATCTGGGGTCCTTCCTTCACTTCACTTGAACACACTGCGAGAAAATGGAGTGTTTAGAATTCGGTGCCGGTGTGACTGTGTGGATTTTATGAATTCGGAGATTTTCAAAAAATGCCCCCTAGCAAATTATCACCCCCCACACAAAAAAGGTAGATAAAAGTACCCAAGTATAACCTGAATATGTCCTATAAGCTTTTATTTGAAAGCCTGTCATGGGGCACTGAGGTCCCCCAGACTATTTTCACCTGAGTAACAGAGAGGATTTGCTTAGGCGAGAATAATACAAGGAGAGAGGAGCAACTGATTGAATGTCTGCTAAGCAGTTCAGGGTGAGCTGTGGCTCCTGTAAAGTTTGATCCCATTTGATCAAATCAGGTAAGAACAATGGCTGAGAGATTAATCTGTAATAAGACCTTATAGAGCACAGGAATAATTCAACAAGTGCTTTTTAATATCCTTCTATCTATCAAAGCTGTATGTTTGTATTAAATGTATACTGAGGCCCTGAAGAGAGACTGTGGTTTTGTAAAGTCAACATGAGAATGATTGTCCGTATTTACAAGGGAAGCCTGGAAGAAACCATGCAGGGCTTTTTAGCGCACATTCCTTATTCCTGTACTGTTTACAATGCGGTGGGTGTGTGTTTGTCAGGTGTAAGTTTAAACGACAGGTTCCACACATGCACACACAGCGTCTGGGAACGAGCCGGATGCCCATTGCACTTCGCAAAGTGGCACTTCCTTCCTCTACACACTCCAGACTATGCGTTGAACTGCTGCCTGGCAACCATCTGGACGGGACCCAACTGTTGTGTTGTGTGTGTTGTTTTAGTGTGTGTGTGGCCACAGGCTCGCTGTGGGATTGCCGCTTATGTTTGGCAAAGGTATGCATTAATGACTCTTGATGGCCATAAATTCTCAGTGTGTACATTATTGTAAGGTATGAGCGGTGTTTGGCTATTGCACACGTGGGTGTGTACAGTGCATCCATGTGTGTGTCTCTGAATTCAACTCCACTCTTGTTAGGAAATTCCACGCCACATTATTGGGTTGTCTTGGTGATTGTATGGCTCCATTCCCAGACTGAATCCCGAGGGATTAAAGTAAAAGAAAACCTCCTGAATGATCAGTCATCAGTTTACTCGCTCAACAAGAGTGACACTTTTACTGTTCAAAGCTGAGATTAATTGAAGAAAGTTATTACATTAAAAATGCATATGTAAGAATATCAAAGGCTTAAATAAATGAACAGAAATAGAATATTGTGGCTTAGATAAGTTAGTAAAATATTTATGACCCTAGCCTGTCCACAGAAATTTGGGTTTTGCATTCATAACTAGATTTGATGACATGAATAATGAACTCCCTCTAATTCTTTGCATCTCTAAATGCAGCTTTTCACCACAGCTTTTGATGTTACTTTATTTTTCTTCTTTCTAATCTACTCCTAATATCAATTTATTAATGATTTAAAAAGAAAAGGGCCTCTGGATGAAGTCCAAGCTGCTGCCTTGGTGATAGCCCGGGAGGCCACGGTATCGGGCCGAAGGTGATGCATCACAATCATCCTCGCGGGGAGGCGGTGGTTGGGCACAAGTAAACACTCTTAAATCATCATCGTGGGACAGATGGGGGGTGTCACATGACCCCCCCCCCCTGCACACACACACACACACACACACACACACACACACCATTGCCTATCCCTCTACACACACTATCAACAGTCAAAGTAAAGAGACAACTGACAGAGTCCAGACAGCATTTTCAAAAAGTTCTGATTTTCCTCTTTTGTTTTAAATGACTCTCAGTTACAAAAATGACAAGTCATTAGGGGGCTATAACATATAGTATCAAGAGGGAAGAGTGAATCTTATTCTATATGAGCCAGACAAGACTATGACAGAGCATGACAGCAACAAGCTTTCATGGTAACACCTTTTCGTCAAGTCATTCTTCATCTGTGGGTGGTAACAGTTATAGCAGGCCTATAGTAACTACATATGAACAGCTGGCTGCATGATGTGGACTTAAATCATAGATCAGTATATTTATGGTGAGTGGAGTTACTTGATACATATCTGTATTTTCAATTATGAAGTGGACTAAATGTTGAGTTGTAAGTCAAAGCCACATGTGAAAAATCGTGGGCACTCGCATTATATCAAGCTGTGGTCATAATAAAATGTAAACGCATCCTGCCCAGTTTGAAAAACAACAATTGTAATACTGACTGTAATGCACTGAAGATAACATCCTTCTGATTCAGCTTCAGTAGCCTGTTTCAGAATAAGAGAGTCTGCCTTCCAAGTCATATCAGTTTCAACAATCATAGAGTACCTATTAATTCTGTGTTAAGGAGGTCCTCATGCTTGCTGTGGAGCTTGTCTGGACAAGCAGCATGGCATTTTAGAGAACACCATATCCGTGTAAAACAAGAATCACATAAATAAATGCATGACACTTAGCTGCACGGGAGGTCTTTAGCATCATGTTGTTGCTCTCCCACAGAGATTTAACATAGCCTACTATATGATCTTAGTGCTTTTAAGTCACTTTGCAGCTAGAGAGAGCCACAGAGGCGGCTGCACAACAGATGAATATTTTTCAAGTTGAGCACTGAAAATAAAGCACATTTTGAAGCACTTCTAAAAGGAGACCAGGAAAACAGCATAGAAAGCAGATTATGGTGCTCATTTCAAACATAGAAAACAGAGAAAAAAGACAGCACCCCTTGATAATAAACAGCAAGTTTATGCTAAAAAGAAAAAAGAAGCTCCCTACCCCCTCCTCCCTTACAGCCTAGTCTCTGCGCTTTCTGCTAACACACACACGCGCGCACACACCACACCTCCTTTAGCCTATATAAGCAGACAGCAGCTGAGCTGACCCCCTCCACCCTGCATACTCTCCTTTATTAAACATACAAAAGCTGTATTTTCAGCCCTAAAATATATGTGTATATTTTTGACGGCTTCTAAGTAAAACTTAAAGTAAAAGAAGATCTCTTTTTCACGGGCAGAGTGAGCACTGTGAGCAGAAAGCCCCGCATTGTAGAGAGAAAGGGCTGAGTAGAGCAGAGAGCGGCTGCTTCCCATCCCCCACATTCACATAGCAAAGTTCTGCTGCTTTTGCAAGCGGTGATGCTGCCTTCACGTGCTCCACCCGAGGCTCGTGAACGCACAATGTCGCAGCGCTCGAGCGCTTTCTGGTTGAAAATTATGCTCTTTAAGATATTACATAAGTATGAATTTGTTTTCTGTGGTAAACTTAAATAGCATACAAGCTTTACTTATGGTCCAGTAGATTACGAACGGTATTTTATATAGTCTATACATGGATTTCTGCTGTTGATCTATTACAGCAAAAAAAGAGAATACTGTAATAGAGTCAATTTTCACACGATTTTAAGTTTACTACGTCACTTGTGTCTATGGCACTGTTTATTGCATTCTATAATAAACTCTATGTTTATATCGAAATCCATATTATTTTTTTAATCTTCTATACTCCATGATCGTTTTCTGCTAGTAGACTGTGTCCCAATACAGCATGTGTCTAGTGTCACTAATGTGTTCCTCTGTTTAAATGACAGAGTTTTTACACGCTGTTTGAATGCCACAGAAACTAAGGTAGGCTGTGGTAGCCTATGACATCTCAGACTTTCCTTTGAAAAATGTATTCTTTAATTTTACACTATATAAGTCGTTCGTTTATGACTCAGGGCGTGATTGCAAAAATTCCGATAGTACGGGAATGCAGCATGAAGGCTTCTGCTGCTAGGAGAGCGCGAGGCAGGCAGGCAGAGAGCACGAAGAAAGGGGGTGGGGAGAGAGAGAGCGGTGGAGAGACATAGGATGTCTGTTCCTATTAATTGCATAGGGCGACTTTTTGCCTTCTCCAAATCTCTTCTCGTTCTCGTTTGTGTTGGCGTGAGATTTGACTTTTAACAGATAACATGTGATGGGTTGAATTACAGTGGCCTATACACTGTCACTTTTCCACCACCACAGTTTCTCTTTGTATCTTCACTTCCTGCTCTGTGACTGGCTCAGTCCATCCCCCATCCTTCTTCCTTTTCTATCCTCTCTCTCGTGCACACACACACACAAATACACACATACACACTGCACAGACATGCACAGGTTGTGATTTCAGGCTTTCCTCTACTTTCCTCTGCTGTACTCACTTCTCTCATTTGCTTTTGTCGACACATGGAAGCAGTATGGAGGCAGTCACTTCCACCCATTAGCCCACTCTAACAGAAGAAGCCTATTTTGTTCCACTCCTTTAACGAGCTAATAAGATAAAGTGCACAAATGAATGTAACAAAGAGCAACACACAGCTCATGCATGAAGCAATTTTTGTAATCTGAATGGTTGAGTAGTTATGGTTGACTTCAAGGCAGAGTAGTATGGAAAAGGAAGGGGTATTTTAATTGTTTAATACCATAAAGCTGTAGACAGAAAGTCTGGCATCAAGCAGTGTTATACAAAACCCTTGTATATGAAAGCTAATTTAAACATATCTGAACTAAAGTTAAGTACATCAGACTGGTCATTGTTGAGGTCAGGGATGCAAAGCCACTGAAATTCTGTTTACTTATTAGGACAGACATAGCTATTTAGCCATGGAACATTCTTCCTTTATACCATAGCAAATAGCATCAAGAAGATGTAGTAGCACACAAGCAAACATTATAGACACTGTTCATTTATAGGTCCTCCAATTAAAATAAAGTGTCTGATAGAGAGACTGTTTTGCAAAACTGCAAAAAATAAATAAATATACATTAATATGAACCTAAATCCCTCTCACTCACTGTGCCAGACAAGTCACTGCTGTGTATGTAAATTTGCATTAGCTTCTCACCTATATGCAACACTTAATTAGTCTCAGAACGACCAGTCTGTTATGCTAACAAATAGGGCTTTTCGAATACGTCGACATTTTTATGCATTAGCTCAGTCTAGAGCGCATTAGACTTACAATAATGGCTCTTCTTGGGTATAAACAATGTTGTTATTAGACAGCCTGGGCAGTCCGGATCCAGTTTTCACTGTACAATCCGCTCCGGGTTTTTATTTTCTCGCGACAGGTCGGTAAGATGGCTGTGTCTCGCGGAGCCTCGTGCTGGTTTGGTTGATTTCTAGCTCGCGCTCTCGTTCTGTAGCAGAAGCTCCCCCTCCAACACACACACACTCACTTGTGTCGGTGAAATTCATTTCCCTGGCTCTGTATTTATATATTTTTTCTTTCACAAACTTTCCCTCTCTGTTTTAACTTTAAACGGAGTCGCGGTGGATTACCGGATACCGGTCCGGGCGGAGGGCAAAGGGGGGAATGAACCGGGACAGCGGGTACGTTGTTATAAATATAATTGTATTTATATTCAATGGTTATTCGGAGTTTGATTTTGAGTGAGTCGCCGTGCTGAGAGAGAGAGGCAGAGAAAGAGTGGGGAGAGAGAGAGAGGGATATCATGGCCGCTCAGGTTGCCAGCGTCGCCACTCTCAACACTAGCCCGCCATCCGAACTCAAAAAGCCGGATCGGGACCCACAGGAGGAGTCGGTACCGGGAGAGAAACAGCATGAAAATAAGGAACCGGGACCTGACGGTGGATCTCCTGGCCAGAAGGAGCTGCAGGACGGGACCGATGCTGGAAATGCTGGGGGAGGAGGGGAAACTGACATGAAGAACGGCAACGGGAATTTGCCTAGGGTAAATAATAATAGCAGTAATCAGAATGATACAGGAGGGCCCGAAGGGAATAACCATCCCGGAATGGGACACCACCACCCGGGCCCCTTTCCTCCACCTCCTTACGGTTACAACCAGCACTACAGCCGGGCCCCTTTTCATCAACATGGCGGACAACAAAGCCCTGGCATGGCAGCTGCATCGGGGCCGGGCATGATGGACCCTTACCCCCCTAATTCACACGAACACGGCTACCCCAACCATTATAACAACTACAGCCCGTTCCAGAGCAGGACTTCTTATCAGGGCCAAGGATACGGGGCCATGAATTCCCCGCGTAACAACCAGCCTCCGGCGGCTGGGGGGCAGCCAGGCAAGCAACAACCAGCAGGAGGAACCACAGCTATGGCTGCCTCTTACAATAATCAGAGGTATAACATGGGAAACCAACAACCTACGTCTACGCCAACTTTAAATCAGCTTTTGACATCCCCCAGCTCTGCCAGGAGCTACCCGAATTACCCCCAAGGAGACTATAACAACCAGGAAGGGGCCAACAAGGGACCAGGAGACATGGGCAGCAGTCAGTATGGTGGGGTCCATCCGGGTTGGCAACAAAGGACCCACCATCCGCCTCCCATGAGCCCGGGAAACACTGGACAGCCTCCTAACAGAAATCAGGTAAAGTTCACTTACTGCTCAGACACACTTTGACTGAGTTAAAGTCACCCAGTAGCTCAGAAAAAGCACTGTAGAGTTGCATATTGCATTGGACCAGCCATTGTCTATGTAGCAAGAGCTCTAAAATGGCTGCCTCTCTCTTTCTCCCAATACCACCCCCTGCAATAGTGTTTAGACAGAGAAAGAAGCTGCATATTCTCTTATAAACAACTTTCTGAGTTGTGGGTATTAGTGTGTGTCCCTGCTGGGTACAGGGCAAGAGTTTGACTAAGTAGAGCAAGAGTTTGTCAAGAGAAAGTGTACGTGCGTGCAGAGGGAGATAAGGTGATATTTCTTCGCAGTGCTTCTTCAGCCTCATTCTACATTTAAGTGCTGTAACCACTGTTATTTCTGTGAGAATCTGCGGTGAAATAGCTCGTTTTGGGTGCCGTCCTCGCACCAGTGCTATCAAAGTTGTGCCAATGACTGTCAGGGCAATAAACAAGATGCAAATGACAGCGATAGCCGTTAAATAACATTTGCATAATCATTAAGAAAAGACCCCGCTGTTGGTCAAAAAGCCGGCGCACAGTGAAGTGGAGATGTGTCTTACAGTCCAGTAAATTGCAACAATTAGATCCGCTAAGTGTTTACTCGGATCAAAGTGTGATTGTGACCGCGATTGATTCATCCTGACGGAGGGTTTCATTCATTGTGGTTCGGTTCGATTCCGCTCGCCCTTTTTTTCTGCCTTTCTTCTCCATGTGCCGCCTTGTAAACACGGCACCGCTGGTTGGAGTTGGAAAAGTGCAGATTGCCTTTGCTTTGGGATTTGAATTATGGAGGTAAAATCCTGCTGTCAGAGCCAGGAGACAGTTGGTCTTAGGTTGACATGCGAGCCGAGATCTGATTGGCTCCCCATCCCTCTGCTCTCGGCCATTTATAATTGCATCTAATGGAAGGCTGCAGAAAAACAGCCCCCTCTGCCCGGTTATATTCTCCACCGTGTCAAGACATCATATTTCCAGCTTCTTTTCGGTGATTTTATACATTTCGAATAATATTGTGCACATTTATTTACTTCTAAAATATATTTATATTTTCTGAAAATTAAAAAAAATGTATATTCTTTCATATGAACAGAAATATACACCAGGAACAACAATATTAATTTATAAGTATATTTTAATGTTTTTATTTGTTAAAAGCAGTCAGATTTTCACTTCCTTCAGCTGCAGTAATTTGCATGATGACTGTAGTCATGTAGATCCACCATAGTTTTTTTTAATTAGTTTGATTAGACCTCCAGCTCATGTGCTGAGTCAGAACTTTTATTTCATTTTTAGCTGTTGACCCTTGACATGCACCTGGAGTTTTATGCTTTTGGGTACACTGTGTGCAATGCTTGTTAATATCGGCTGACTCTGGTACAGCAGATAGAGTAGGTGTGGTCATGTATACCCGTTGTACAACTGTGTTTTCCACTGCTTCCAGATCAGGAATGGAAGAGACTTGTGTGCCTCAATGCCTCATGGCCACGTGAGAGTCAGAGTGGCTACAGTTATGTTTACAAGCAACCAAAGGTGTCAGCCGAGTGTCACAGCATGCTCTTTTTTTCAGCGGGTTTACAATAGTGTAATTTACTTCCACATGCAGGGAGAGTAACCATGTCAACAGTGCTTACCTACATCTCTAAAGTGATAACAGCCACATGTGTAGTGTTTTTACTCTCAAGTTAAGTGTCACATGTATCATAGAAATCACATGTGGAGTGTGTAGCTCTACCCCTACCCCAAAGGATTATTTTTATTCTTTGAAATAGAATTTTTATCTTCGATTTTATTTTTCTGTATGACATTTTCTCCAAAGGACAACATTTTGTGTGCATTCTCTCCCGATTTTCAAAATCTTGACACTGCATGCTCTTGCTTTTTTTTTTTTTGACTTGGAGCTGTATGTTTGTTGGTGTATTGTTTTATCTTTACAAAACACTAGACGTACTGTTTTTACTACTTTATGTCCAGCAAGGTCTTTTAGGACAGACTGCTCATCCGGGGAAGTGATACCACCACTTGTTCCTTGAAATTTTAAGGTGAAAGCTTTTCACACAATTTGATTGTCACTTGCTGCATCACAACTGGGTAAATTATGGCCACTTGACACCGGACAATGCAACTATGCACATTTATTGCTCCGTCTAAACATCAGCAAAAGGGTTCAGCTCAAAATGTTTTAACCCATTTGTGCTGACTAGCTGCTGTAGACAGGATGGTCTTTCACCTACTGGGTTGTGATGTCATTCTTCATAAGGATATACTTTTAGAGAGAACACATGTCATGCTGATGACTCTATGTTTTTATTTAGTGCTGCCCACTGCTGTTTAGGGGAAAGTTTGGATTTCCCTTTTTCAATTCAATTTGTCACTTCCTGTGCACAGAGAAGTGTCTAAACCCAGAGCTAGCGTTACATGTACACCAACAGGGTAAATAGACAGTATCTCAGTTACTGTGAATAGGGAGTTCTCTAAGCTATAGCTAGTTTTTGGCCAAATCACATGTGAAGTCGAGATGTAAACAAGTATTTTATTTGCT
>JAPZDZ010000008.1:18533497-18547653 GCA_029783805.1 Acanthurus tennentii | reverse complement strand
GAGCCACACCTCTGTTGTTATTTAAAATCCAAACCAGGTGAAATCAATAATTATGACATTATTATTGAATGTTTTGACTGCATCACTCTGAGTGTCTGTAGTACCCAAAATTAAACTTACATTCTTCAGGCAGTTGAGCATTTATTTGGTCTTTGACTTGCTGCTACAGGAAAGGTAAAAATGATGGCATACAGTAGATCAAAACCGACCACATAAAGTTGACTGATTGGATGTCAGATGTGGGGAAATTTGCCGGAGTTCAAAGCCAGTAACTTGTTCGTAGAGAATAATCATGATCCAAATCTGTCAGTAGGATATCATTTTAGCCAGAGGTGGAGCTGATGGATGTCGCTGTACGAAAAACAATAATTTCAACATTTTAGGAAATGAACTCGCTGAGGGTTGGATAATAAAAGTTCTGTAAACTCTCAGCATATCATAGCATAATGAACTGAAGCAGGGGCGGTTATTTTTTTAATGAAGGAAAGCATTTTGATGCATATTGTATTTAATTATTTTTATAAATGACCTTTTAATGATAAAAGCAAAATATTTTTTTGATGCTCTGAACCCCGTCACACAGACACTAGCTAATGTTAGCGGAGTGGAGCACGGAAGGACACTAACAAACAAGACCAGCTTACTGACTCACACCACAGCACTTTGACTAAACTTTCAGACACCTTTGGTGAGGTGAGGGAGACAACTCAGTGATAACTCAGGGATTATTTGTTTTCATGTTTGTTTTTTCCAAACACCTGTGTTTGTATACTGTTTTGGATAACAGTGACTTTCTTTGCTAACAGTGTTGTAGCATAAAGGCTCTTTATTGTGCATCCTTTTCTATTAATTCATGAGAGTGATTGCAAGGATCAGTTTGCAGAAAATCCCCCCCCTTTATTTATGATAGAGGATATGATGAAAAAGTTATTTGAAAGCCCAACAAAACCAAAATCTCTTCTAAAAATGAACCGAAGAAAAAAGGTCTCAGAGAAACAGACACATAGAGAGCAATCCATCAATTTGTCACTGTCTGGTTTATTTTCATGCTCGAAAGCAAGTGTTGAGGAAAATTCAAGTTGTGTCTACAGGCACAGTAGGCAGCATTTTCTGACAGCGTCGTCCAATTGAAAACAGCAAACATCCAGTTTGTCATAGCTACTTACTCATAGCTTGGAATAAGATCCTTTTTGAACTCTGTCTCAGCGCTGCAGTCCGTCTTAAATGAGAAATGCATGCAGGGAATCCCGTAGAGTGAAGCCCTTTCTTTCTCGACCGCTGTCTGTGGTCTTGTGCCCATTGTGTGGTGTGATTATCTCATACTGGCCTTCCTGGTGTCTGACCATGGACTCGATAAGTGCCCTGCCGAGAAGAAAACGGCTTCCCTCCTTTATTCAGACAGATACAATATAACCACTTCATGTTGTTTTAAATATATGGCAGTTCTTTACTATTGCTTATTTTCTTTGAATTCTGGAGTAGCTGAGAATCCTCCAAAAACAATATGTGGCTTTTTCTTTTTCTTCTTTATTACTGTGTTTCCTCACAAGGTCAGGGTTTTCTCCTTCCACGCTCCTTGAGGGTAATGAAACAAAAACGCTGTTCTGAAAGGCTCTCCGCTCGCAGGATCTGTTAGAATATGAAAAGCCTCATATTGAAGTTCAAGGAGATGAAGTCAAAACTCAATTTTTATTTTCACGGCTTTAATTTGAAGTGAAATACGGCTGAATTCCTACACTTATATGATTTTTCTCATGTGCTTTGACTGATCAGTTCCCAGTGAAGAACGCACTTGTCTCCTACACACAGAGAACAGTTGTCTTTTTCTTCTAATCTGTGAGTAAGATGAAGAGATGCTCTGATTACTCCGCTGAGAAACCAAAAAAAAAATCAAAGACTTGACTGTGGATATTGGGATATTTATATATATTCTTACTGTTTTAGAAAAGATCCTGTCAAAGTACAGACTGTATTCAAATAGTGATTGATATTCCTCTGAGGGACTCAGGATGATAAACCTGTAGTAAAATTTTAGCTCAGCTGAAGAAAGCTGTTTTTGTTCAGTCAGTTCTGCACTGGGTTATATTTACTCACATATAACAGTGTTCATCCCGTTTTAAGACTGAACTTGAGTTGATCCTCACCAAGTGCTTTATGTTTACACCCAGATGTCAGCCTATGGACAGCAGGGGCCAGGTGGCTACAGCCAGCAGAGTCAGAGCTACTATGGCCAGCACGGCCCCCCTCCCCACCCTGGCCAGCAGCAGCCTCCATACCCAGGCCAACCCCAGGGCAGCTCTGGAACTCCCTACTCTCAGCAGGGCCACCCTTCGCAGCCTCCTGGCCAACATGGACAGTCAGGACCCCCCTACCCACAATCCCAAGGTCCCCACGGCCCTGCTCCAGGTCAACCTCCCTATAGCCAGCCCCAACAGTCTCAGCCGGGACAGCCAACCTACGTCCCTCCCCAACAGCAGCCTCAACAGCAGCAGGGTCCAGGTCCCCAAAGTCAACAGGGCCCTCAAGGCCAGCCGGGCTACCCACAAGCCCCTGGACCAGGGCAGCCGCCACAACAGCAGACCCCGCAGCAGCAACAGCAGCAACAAGGGCCCCCACAACAACAACAGCAACAACAGCAACAACCTGGAGCTCCACCCCCTCAAGCCCAGCAACCTCCAGGTCATGGCCAGCAGGGTCAACCATCACCTTATTCCCAGACACCCCCACTGCAACAACAACAACAACAACAACAGCAGCAACAGCAGCAGCAGCAGCAACAACAACAGCAGCAGCAGCAACAACAGTCACCATATCAGAGGTTCCCACCTCCTCCACAGGTAATAAGTCCACAAAGAACTCTGTTAGCAAAATGTAGCTACATTGTGATGTGCAGTGTGTGGCCTATCTTGGTTTCCATCACTGTTCTTTGTGGGAATCCTTAGCTGACACTTACCTAAGATTCATACCTCACTCAGAATCCTCATGCCAACTGCTTCATGGAAAACACTGTCCAGTCCCTTCCTTTTTTATGGCTTTTGGTCATATTTGACTATTTCATAGAGTAGACATTTCAAATGACATGTATGTACTCTGTTTTTTTTGATATAACTGATCCTAAAGTAAGATGAATATCTGGAAGCGTGTGCAGTAAGCATCTATTGCTGGGTTTGACTGAACTGTCGATGTAAGCCATTAAGGACTAACTTATGGATTAATTAAGTTTAATTATTTACCTAACTATAGAGGCTCCCGACCATTAAATGAATAATGAAAAATAGGATTTAGAACAGACAACAGAACAAGCCATGTACATGGGAGTGTGAAGCTTTACTGTTCACTAAAGGTTGTTGGTTGAAAAATGCTCAAGTTAGAATGAGGATGATATTACAAGTGAAATACTCAGGAAAAGAGCATTAAAAACATTGTTTTAGCATTTAACGTTGTATAATATCCCTTTCCTCACCAATAACAGGAACTCTCCCAGGATTCATTTAGCTCCCAGTCCAGTGCTCCTCCTTCCAACCAGCCAATGGCTTCTAATAAGAGCAGTCAAGAGGACAGCATGCAAGCACGGCCATCCAGTCTGCCGGTGAGCACTCCATCTTTTCATCTCACATCTGGCTTGTACTTGTTGTAAATAGTTTTCATCTATTGGCCGAAATGGATTCCAAAAACCTACATTATTTGCCCCGTTAATGTATATTTTATAACCCTCAGACAATACCAGAATTCCAAAGGAGGGACACATTTACAACTAGATACTTCTGAGTAGTTTTTTAACTCAATGAACAGAGGCACTTCAGTAGTTGGTTATCATGCTCCCCAGCAGATATTACCTAACATGGCAAAAATTTGCAATGCTGCTTTGCAGGTAGCTTCTTGGTTAAAAGTGAATTAGGGTTTTGGATTCTGAATATGTACACCCAATTCTTTGTCAAAATTTTGAACACTAGCATGTGTTAGAACTACCATAAAGAATCATCCTACGTATGTATCCTAAGTACTGTTGTGCCAGTTTCTCTGCCCTTCCTCTACACATGGAGAGTACAGCTGTTTGGCAAGAACAGATTTTGGTCCAGATTTCATTTACATGTTTTCTTGATCTGCACCCAGGTTAATTAAGATA
Organism: Acanthurus tennentii; assembly: GCA_029783805.1. NCBI lineage: Eukaryota > Metazoa > Chordata > Actinopteri > Acanthuriformes > Acanthuridae > Acanthurus > Acanthurus tennentii. The sequence goes on along the minus strand of JAPZDZ010000008.1, from coordinate 18,543,527 downwards.
GTTGATTTGTTATGTATGAAGACAAACCGCTGATGGATTCAGACTTGGCTGCCAGTTTGAAAGCCATCTAAATCATTTGTGAGTCAATCCTTTGACAGTTCAAAGTCATCTCCAGTCAAGGTCCACTAAATACACAGCTGAAATTGGTGGCAATATTGGTGGTGCTCTTTCACTGAAATGCAGTATGGAAAACAACCAGCCGTTGAGCTTATAAGTTATGCTGTTTTACTAAATTTTTGACCAATTTGCTAATAATTTTATTTATTATTTTTTGAGTGGCTTAATTTTTTTTCCCACCCTAAACAGTTAAAACTTCTCTCTGTACTCACTTTACTGTCGTGTGACCATCATGTGGCTTTGTTCTGTAATTCAGTAATTATCATTCTACAGCTGTTGGTGAACCGTAGAAGTTGGCAAAATCAAATGTTTTTTTGTGTGTGTAAAGCATAGCATTCTGAGTGAAGAAATTATAAAGAAATGTGGAATGAACATCTGATTTTTAGACCCACCGCACGATCGATTGAACACATAACGTGAATTCGGCTGAACTAATCTCATCAGAGCACTGTGATGGACGTTTTATGCTTTTTCAGAGCCATAACTACTGTGGGTATTGCATGCTTTAGTAGAGAAGGGTCAATATTCAGTACTTTGGACTGCTGACACTGGTGGATTTCCAAGTTTGTTTACTGCTATTTGTGGGCATGCCTGCTGTATTACTGGCATTCAGATACAGAAGTCTGCATAATATTCCAACTTATCCTTGACATGACCATCTTTCTCTAGTTGGGATATCAATGAGTTTTTATCCAATTTTCAAATATTTAGGACAGTAATGGCTAAATTTGTGGCTGATTTGGTATTTCATAGAGTACAAATCGCTGTTCCTACTTTAATCTTTAGAATTTTGACCCCGTCTCCACCACTTGTGACTTCAGCATTCACAAAGTACACAACAGCAAGCTGATGCCAAGAGTGAATAAAGCGTATTCAAGCAGAGCAGGATTTTAGTAACTTGTTAGATACAAAATTCTGAGAGGGCAAAAAACATTTCTGCCAGGAAAAGGATTGTTGAAAACGAAGCAAATCTTGCATCTTATAGCCCTCTGGCTAAGATAAAGGTGAGAGAACCCCCCTGCCTCCCCACGTCTCCCCCCCACATCTTCTCTGTTAAAGAGGTGTCTCGCTGCAACACGTTGCAGTTTCCATGGCAGTGTTTATAGGTCAGACTGCGGAGCTAACCTCATTCTGGGCCTCAGGGAAGGAGAGTGAGAAATGAGATCATTAATGAGAGAGAATGAAAGTGAGAGAGCGGAGTCGGCGGCGAGGGGAGGGGGGGTGAGGGGGAATGAGGGAGTGCAAGCAAATAACTTCAAATAGTGTGAGTGATTGGTTGGAGTGGGAGATACGAAAAGGGAGGGAGGGAGGGATGAGAGGCAGCACTGTCTATGCCAGTAGGGGATGCCCTCAGGATGTGTTTCCCTCCTCTTTTATTTATTTCTCTTATTTATTTATACATCTCTCTGTGGGCTCAGCCATTGGCCGAGCAGGCCAGGCCAGGGCTATTTTTATTTATTTCCCTCCGACTTCTCGGGGATTCCCTATCGGTGCTTTACAATTGGCTGTGAGAGCCAATAATGAGGCTAAGGTAGAGATGAACTGATCCCGTTTCTCTCCACGATGCTCCTCTTCCCTCTGCACCCCTGTGGAATCCACATGACACTGTGTGCAGATTAGACCATGCCAGCTGAGAGGATAACTCTGACAGCCTGTGTCAAAACAGCAGAATTGACTCCTACAGGTGTTATAATTAGATATGCACCATTAGTATCTGTTGCACTTGGGAAAAAAAGTCATTTAATATCCAGACTTGCACAAACTCTCCCAGAATGCAGAAGAATGTCTTTGATAGGGTTAATCAGGGTGAGGGTTGTTATTTGTAAAATTTATAGAAAAATATTTTATGAAAGAGAGCTCATGGCTATGAAAGCATTAACTGATTATGCTTAAACCTGTTGAATATATGTTGTTGTACTCTGAATTAGCAGTAGAACATGGTGTCAGAGCCCGATACATTTGGGGTATCAGCTGATATTTGGCCATAGCACTGAGGAGCAGACACTGTCAAGTGTAAAAAGGCGGCAAATGCCTCACCACTTGCTTCCCCCAGATTTACACAAGAATTTGTGGTAACAAGACAGCAGCAGCACCAGCACTACTGAGGTATCTGTCAGGTCAATACAAAGTTGAGTCTCCCTTTTGTTTTAAAAGATTACTGTCTTAAGAACCAGGCGTCGTTTCCACAGCACAGCTCCAAAATAAGGACTTTTGACAGAAATTGAATGCACTAAAATAATTTTGAAGTAGACTCCAGGAGTGTACAGGGAGAAAACTGATGTTTACAATTTTATTGATTCATTTGTGTTGTTTTCCCTTGCCACTTTTTTAAGGTGCTAGTATTTTCCAGGACTGCTTGTTGGAGCATCAGAGAGTTTGGGAAACCCACTTGCCCTTCACATTTCTGTCACCAGTATTGGAGAGGCTGTGACTAACAGCTGATTTTCTGATAATCTCATATGATGACTTCACTTCACTGCATTTCTTGTGTGGCAGTTCAAAACAGTTACAAATACTTTGGCTTTCCAATGTAGTCGGACCAAAAGCCCTTTGAAGCAGTTTTTTTCTGGCAGTCTTGCTAGGGAACTTTTAATATAAAGTTAGTAGGAGATATGCCTGACTTTATTCGCTGCTGGTTGCAGTAATTCTTTCCTAAGCAGTCAAAAACAAATGAAATATAAAGAAACAAAATGGAAGGGTGTTCCTCTTAAGTTTGAACATCACACAGATGATTTTTAGGGGTTAATTTTGAATAAAACTTTGTTAAGATTTAGGCAAGACAGATGCCAAAACGCTGAAGAAATGCTTTATGAAAAGTGACTAAAGTGAATTGGCCTTTCAAATTTTTGTATTGGTAAGCATTAGTGAATGAAAATTTTGATTTTCAATGAAAGAAACACTCTGCATTTGGATTGAAAAAGAATTTGATGAGTTGATGAATATTGTCATATTTATAAGTAGGGTCATATAGTGGGGTCTTTTAAAAAATATGGTAGCAGTGGCACAAAAATTTAGTTATCATATCAGCAGTGGTTTTAAAAAAATTGATATAATAGTTTACATTTTTTAGCTCACTCGGAAGCTAATTTTCTTCTCAAAAGTCAAGAGCTTCACAAACAACAACCTTATTTTGTATCTCAGTAGGTATCATTTTTTCTTTATTAGTTATTTTTCATTTTTCATTCATCAGTGGAGTTGACAAACACAAGGGATGCAGTTATTCCTGAGGTTGAGTCAGAAGATGTGACCAGCACTCATCTGTGTTTGCATTCCTTTGCTTGAAAGGGAAGTATCTTGAATTAATCAACTTTTATAATCCAAAGCAAGAAGGATCTACAGGTTTAATTTGATGGGAAAAGGTGTTTATTTTGTAAGACCCCACGGTGTTTAGTACACATTTGTCTTAATCTGCCTCCGAAAGTGTTTGAGTCATGATCTTGATTCAGCTGAGGGGTATGTGGCATTTAGCTACTTGCGTAGCTTTCACACAGAGCCAGTCAGACAGCACCTCATTCATAGCACAGATGGGTCTGTTTGGGCCAGGTGCTAAAAACCCAGCGTCTGTTAGGCCGCCGTTGAGGTGGGAATAAAGGAGTACAGGCGGCTCAGCGCCTGCTGGAAGACGCAGGTAGGAAAGCAACAGTCAGTCTGAGAAAAAAGGGCTGTGGATAAGAGGTGCAGGACGAGGGAGGGGGAAAGAAGCCATAATTGGAACTAGCTGAGCAGGTTGAGCTGGTTCCTGGCTCCAGGACACACATACACAGTTAAACTGTTGAGTATTTACCACTGTCGGTTACCTGGAACAGTTGTCCTCATGGAAATGCAGCTGATGCAAATCGAACACAACTTACAGTGAGCACAGCACAATAAGCAAAACAACTGGAAAATAGACGTCTCTTTGATGACACTTTGAAAAGAAAAACAGAATAAAGAACAGAAGAATGATATTAGAGTAATGTCTTCAAGGTAATCTCATTTTTGACCTTAAAACTTCAAATTTCTTATACAAACTCTGAAAGATGGGGGCATTTAGGAAAGACACTATACTGTTGCACTATTGGAAATGTAGGATCATGTGTTGGTGGAACTTGATTAATGATAAGGGCATAAAGATACCTCAGCCTCTGCTCCCTCATTTTTTACTGTTCTTTTTTTATTTGCCCCTTATACACAACTTTATGATGGAGCAGTGTTGAATAGCTGGAACTCCCCTTTGAGGACAGAAATAGCTATTCACATTCGCTGCTGCTCAGGATTTTTAGTATAGATCATCTCAGTCAGCCGTGAAAAAATAGTGTGCACTAATGTATAAGTGATTCTCACTGTCTTTTTTTATGGAGGAGAAGAAAGCTCCACGCAGGAGCCAATACAAGAACTTACCTACTCCCCATCGTGGCTCCTGTGAAAGTAAAGCAGGCCAGAGTCTTTGCTGTCACTGTCTGACTTTCGCACTCTCTAGAAGTGACACTTTCTTTGCAAGTCACACCATGAGAAGGAGAACCACCACCAGACCACCACCAATCCCCCACACCCACCTTCTTCCTTTTTTTTTTTTTTTTTTTTTAAATCTCCTTGTCCTCTCCAATGTCTTTTGTACACCCTTTCTCCACTGTGGGGATAATCCCAATCAGAACCGCCCACTGGTTGTGATGCTCCTTTTTTCTGATTTGTCTGAATGTGCTCCAGACTTGAGAGGAAGGTCACATGTTGGTCACATACTCACGCTTGAGGTTTTTTTTTTTTCGTTTTTTTTTTGTGCTCCATCATTCTGTTGCTCTAGCCTTTCCAAATGAGAGGCTTCATCTCGAGTGGTTTTATCTTGAAGGAAGGGCCAAGGATTTGTGTTGTCCACTTTGTGTCAGAAAAGTGCCTATTTAATATATTCTAATGGAATAGACTCAGCATTTTTAACCCCACTTGAAATTTACCAATTCAGTATTATATGTGAATTATAAGAGGCCTTTAGCAAGGGCTTTTTTTTCTTTTTTGAACAAATAGCAAGGGCATTTTTAATATGAAAGGCCTGCATTGGTTGACTTTTGTGTTCTTTGTGGTGATTGTGTCATGTCAGCTTGAGGGAACTTTGTTTGGTCCCAGTTTTAAAATTAACATCAGTGCCTACAAAGACCCCACCCTTTCATGAATTCAATCCTATGCAGTGCATTTGCAAAACTAAGAGACCACCCACATCACAACAACAGTCCCCCACCTCTCACCTTCCTTTTAATGACCTTTAATGTTATGTGCCAAGCTCCCTGATCTGGAGCTGAGGGAGCTTCCAGTCTTGGTGCTGATCAACTCTGAGTCCCCTTCCTGCAGTCCTCATTCCCAGCCATTCTCAGCCCAGCCCAGCTCTGCTCTCCTCCTGCAGCTAAGCTTGTTTTTGCGACATAGCTCTGGAGCAATCAGCCTGACAAGGCCGGCCCACTTTTTTTTTTTTCTCTCTCTCTCTCTCACTCTCCTACCCAGCCCAACCCCCTCCTTGCCTTTTTTAATATTACACTCTGTTTTTTTTGCTGCATTTCTCCCTTCCTTTCTGTTTTTATATATAAAAAAAAATTCACCCTCTCTCCCGTTCCTCTTTCTATCTAAATTCTCGTTTTCTCTTTCCCTCGCCTGCGCCCTGCTCCCCTCCTCCTCCTCCTCCACCTCCTCCTCCTCCTCTTCCCTTCCTCGTTCTCTCTCTACTCTCAGTAAATCAGCTTTCATAACGCTGTGCAGCGCAGCCTTGTTTTGCGAGGCTCTGTAGCTGACAGTATTCAGAGTCCGGGGCCAGTTTCCTGTTGCTATTCTGGGGCCCTTGCTTCCTGTGTGGACATGTCTTATTCAGATTCCCGGGCGCCTCTCACTCACTCTCTCCCCCCTCCCTTCTCCCAGCTCGTCTGTTTCTCTCCCCTGCTCCCACTCTGTCTCACCCCTTTCTTTCCTCTATGTGATTTTTAATTAATGTACTTGAGAAAATTCAATCTGCTGACAAAGTGTGTTGTTTTGCATTTGCTTCAGTGAATTGTTTCTCAGCCTGCTAAAACCCAGGCCCTGTTTTGCTCTTGTGAGCTCACACACAAACACACACACACACACACACACATACACATTTACAGAGCACTCTCCCTCTCCCTTTTGCTCTCTCCGCTCACTCACACACTCTCACACTCACACACACACTCTCCCATGCCCCTCCTCTCTGCCTCCATTTCTGCTGGGCTGAGCTAGTTTTGCAGCACAAAGACTGTGGCTGACTGCAGCACTGTCTGTGCTCTGCTTTCTCCTGCTCTCACTGGAACAAGCTGCTGAGGCTGGATGGATGAAACCGGCCTCACAATAACATTAACTCTCACTCTATGAAATAACCTCTATATTATTTTTTCCCTCCTCTCCCCAGTTAATTCACCAGCAGTGTGAGTTGCTTTGGTAGCGCCCCCTAGACACGTTATGTGCGAGTGTGACAGTAGGAGAGGAGGGGCGTTTCTGCTCAGGGGAGCAGGATGAGTGGCTGTAGGGGTGTGGAACCGCCCCCACCCCCCACCCCCCATCTCACCCCAAGGACCCTCCAGCCCCTTCGCCCTCCGTATCCCAGCACCCCTCACCTCGGGCTGGGCAGCTGCCTGCCTCACTTGGGCATCTGTGCACTGCCCTGGGACTCCTGCTACTATTGTGATCTCTACAAAGGGCCCCCCACGCACACACCATCTCCCCATTATTCACAGCAATCAGACTGCCCCCCCTCACCTCCTCCCCTTCGCCACCTCCCTTCATCTACTCTGTTAGCTACACACAGACTGCTGCAGTGTTTGTGTGCCTTGCACACCCCCCCCTTTTTGTTACCCCCACAGAGAAGCTCAATTAGGCAAATGTGGAGCGTTTAAAAAAGAACTCCCTACTCATTGATTAAGATTCATAGTTAGCCCTTATTTTCTTTGTTGACTGCAAATGGAATGTTATAGCTGAACCGTATTGATCAGTGTCAAATAAATGGTACTTTTTATGTCACAGCAGTACAAGATTCTTTTTTCTGAATTATCCCAGTTTGCTCTGTCATCTTTAACTTATTCGTCAGTGTTATTATCCTTCCCACGTGGCTGCTGGTGATCAAGTAGTAGTGTAATGGTGATCCCTGAGGAGGTTGCTTGCCTGTGAAGGTAGCAGACATCGTGTCTGTGGCACTGATACTCCTGATAAGATATCTAAACCCATCAGGGTGCTCCCAGGCTCTGAGCATTGTGTCACCCTGGTGGCATGTTCACTCTCCATGTTTTTTAGTTTGCCTACAGCTTGGAGAAATGAAACAATAGAACTCAAGCTTGTTAATTTTGACTACAAAGGGATTAAGGAGTTATCTGCTTAAGGGCTCTTACGTATATCATCTTGTGGATTGGGTGAGAGTTGCATGGTGCACCTATAGGTTGCTTCAACTGTGTATAGACTTTTCATGTCAGCCTGTGCTGTATGTGAAGCCCTGTAATGGCTGCTGCTTCTGTATGAGGCAGGGGCCTTGCTTCTCCTCCTTTCTCCAGTTCTTCCCTCATAGTGGGATGGGAGTGCCCCCTTATGGTTGAGCTCAGCCCTGCAAACTTGGAGCTGGGGCTGGAGCTGTGTGCCTCCAAGCCTTAAGTGGACTTCCCACAAGCTCCATGTAGCTCGTCACAGCTCCTGGATGCAGGTGGGACCCTCTGGGAAGGTGGCAGAGGCATCAGCAACACCTACCTGTCTGTTTTTCTTTGTCAACACCTGGACATTTCCTACTGTCACCCGGACATTTCTTGCAGTCATTACAGGTGGTTTCATAGATGAGATGGGCTAAATTGTATTTTGTCTGAGAGCCTGCAGTCTGTCTGTCATCTGTGAGTGCCGACTGAAGCGCTGTGATTGTGGTCTGAAGATAATATGATTCTGTGCTCATTCAAGTCAGCACGTTCAGCAGCTGAGCTGGGAAAAAGAGAAGAGAAACTCCTTTTCAGAAAATGTGCTTAGAAATTTTCACTCGATCTGAAGTGTAAGAGGAAGAGATGACTTTTCCCATGACCCTGTTCGGATATCAAAAGTCCACATTGCCCTTCATGAGTGGTAAATGCACAGCGCTGGAGTGTTCTCGCTGATGAGGTTGTCGGCATGTAAACACAAACATGAGGAGAGACAGTGAAGAAGTTCAAGGTTTTGCTGTTTTGTGTCTGTCCACTCTCCATGTGCGTTTGTGTGTGTGTGTGTGTGTGTGTGTGTGTGTGTGTGTCTCCCAGGCCTCCTCAGCGCAAAAGGCTCGCAGGCTGAGTGTGTAATTAAAGCGGTGGTGGAGCAGGAGCGGCGGGGGTAGGAACATGGCTTTGGTGCGTCTGCATTTCCTGTAACAATGATGGGCTGCTTCTTTTGTAGTAGCTGACTGCACCGTGACCCTGCCAGGCACGCAGGGAGGCCACTGAGAGAGAGAGAGAGAGAGAGAGAGAGAGAGACAGACACAGAGACAGAGACAGGGATGGCAGCAACAGGGGGGGAGGGATTGTGTCGGCTCTAATGTGTCAACCACATGGATCACAGTAACCATGGCAGCCCTTAAGATGCGGCCTTTTTTTGTCTTCTCTATCTCCCCAAACCTCCCCCTTCCACTCTCTCCTCCTCAGCTATTGCCCTCACCACAGAATTTGTGTGAGCATGTGTGCAAGCAAGTCAGGAGTGAGTGAGCCTTTTTTTTTTTTTCCCCTTCCTGCATATTGTGTTCAGCATCTGGAGGCCTGAGAACAAGGAAGCTTGCCAACTAGGCGGTTGGTGAAACCCTGAGGTCTCAGAATGACAGAGAAGAGTGGGTCAGGGAGAGTGTGTGACTGAGGGATGAACTCTGCCCCCGCTGCCAAACCTCCTCTCCTTCCTCACCACCACTACCAGATCTAGTTACACACTGCTGGCCAGGTCACACAATCCAGATATGTTTCATTATGTCAAACCTGCTGTGCTTCCTCTTTTCCTCTACTTTCTGTTTCTTATAACCTACTGAAAAATAAATAAATAAAAGAGAAGAAATCGGCTGGCTTGGCAGACTAATGGCTCTGGTCGGGCTTGATTGATTCGGTGAAGTAATCTGCAAATGGAATACATTAGGACGGCAGAGAGGAGAGCAGTGCAGATGACTCAGAGACAGCACAGCCACACTCTGAGGAGCAGTGGAGAATATGGGAATAATGGGAACAGCAAAGACCTTCTGCCATTTTCCACATTCATGAGCAATAATTGTATTAAAATACATTTTCTCCATTTTGTTTTGTAGGATTTTTTTTTTATTGCGCTTTTAACGCCACAGTTGATACAAGTCTGTCTTTTTTTTGCATCTCTTCAGCCCCCAAACATAATGAACACTGTTCTGCAGTTCTCAGCTCGAAAGTTCCATGTTAGGCTGTGCTTGGAAAAACACAAAATGGCTGCCATAGAGAGGAGCTTGAAGCTCTACAGAAAGAACTGCAGCTCTCTCCTTCTCTCCACAACACAGCTCACGTGTTCCACTTATCCCATATGTCTACAAATGGTGTGTTTTTGAATATTCTCATGTTGTCACCTGTTATTGTTGTCATAGATTAAACTGCTGGAGCATCACTCCCAGCTCACAAGCCCCCACACTCCAACTTATCCATCCCACTGTCCCTCAACTCCTCCTCATGCCTGGGCCACGTCCTCTCAATCATTTGCCTTTGTAATAATGAGTGTGTTGAATAGCAGAGCCACAGCATCAGTATCACCAACCTCCCCTCCCCCTCCCCTTCCTCCTCCTCCTCCTCCTCCTCCTCCTTCCTCTCCTCTGGCTGTCCGGCTTGTGCAGTCAGCAGAACATGCTGGTGCTGTGCAGTATTGAGCTGGGAAAAATCAATGACTGCAGAGTGGGAGTAGATAGGAGCTTGTGTGTTTGAATGTGTGTGCGTGTGTGTGTGTGTGT
>JAPZDZ010000008.1:18441345-18464635 GCA_029783805.1 Acanthurus tennentii | reverse complement strand
AATGGAAATAGAGGAACTCTGGCCCAGTGCAGGTCATCCACCAGGCTGGATCTGTACGGACAGAGGAAGTTTGCTCATTTCCCACTGGTGACTGAAAGGGAACTCAGAATTTAACAGGCTTGCTATGAGTGCTGTAGTTAATGACAATTTTTATCTGTAAATGTATTATGTTGCAACATTTATGGTATTGATTTCCTGCATGTTTGGGATTATTCACAAAAACATAAAGAAATAATTATCAGCTGGGTAAATGGTGATGTCAGAACAAGTCCAAAATAGAATAGTCTGAAATTCTAAACAGATAACAATGTAAGGCCTTTAAGTTAGATACACTACATATCCTGCCTTTTTTCTGTAGCCTCAGACGCTTTGTTTTGCAAAATTATGCTTGTTTTTCAATTTATTATGAACATGTCCCCTTTTTTCTGAAAATCTCAGTGTGTATGCTACCTTTTAACTTAGGTATTTAAGGTTAGAATCATTTTACTGTGGTTTACTGTGGGGCCACTTTTTAAGATTTAACTGATGACCTTATTTTCTGTTTGAACAGTTGATGAAAATGCTACTTCTCTGGCATTTCTGATGGCTGCTGTTTGAGATTAATAACTAGACGGTGGTTGTAATTAATGTCAAACCAATAATGTCTAACCATTGCCTTTATTTACACTCATAAGTATATTTTTTACTAACTTGCAAGTGTTGAAATAAGGGCTTGCCACCTGCCAAATACTGGGTAAATATTGTCTGTGACAAGTGTCATGTTTTGGTCACCATCCTCCACAGCAAAGAGGTTTCTCTTATTATACTTTGTCTTTTTAAACAAACAAACATTTCTGTTGTTGAGGATGGTCGGGCTCAGGGTGACATGATGATGAGAGATATTCAATTATTTCAAGTGTCAGGTACCTTAAAGGCCCTGTGTCCACGTAGGGTTTTTCTCTTGCAGGGGAGTATTAGGATGCAGGGCTTGAGTGTGAAAGAAGAAAGCATTGTATATGAATGTTAACTGATATTAGCTAATGTCATCAAAAAGTTTCGAATGCATATGGCAATAAGACAACAACACACGCCAGCAGCATTCAGTGTCCAGGCGATCTACTCCCACTGATGGGATTTTCTGTCTCTGTAATGATTTCTGGCTGACAGAAAGCTCAACATAGACCGACAGACAAGGTCAGAACACACTTCTCCACCACTTTCTATGTCACCAGGGTGACAGGTGTCAAGTCCAGAATCATGACTGAAAAGTAGAAACAGTGAGATCTAAAGATTTTTAGCTGTAAGCAACTGTAAGCAGTGAGCTGAGAAATTAATGATAACTTCAGAAAGTTCCGGATTTGTAAACAAGCAACTTTTTACCAACAAGTTTTCCATATCTGCTTACAAGCTAAACACATCTCTGTTTTGTTCCGGCTTTGTTTTCTTTGCTCATGAATGCTTGAGCCTTTGTTCACCATAAATTACAAGTGAGCTGAAGTAACATATAGATCATATAGGTCATGACCTTTATTTTTGGCTCTTGTAGCTGCTTGTAGAATGTTTTCTCCTTTTCTCATCGACACTGTTTTCTCTCCGCAGAACTACGAAATGTTTTCTGAGGCGGTGGAAGCAGATACAGTGGAACAATTTCTGAAACTGGCATGAGGAAGGCAGAGCACAATTCTCCATCTTAAACCCATTCCCCCAATCAACTACCTACCCACCCACTCACCCACCCAGCGCCCTAATGGAGGCCCTTTATCAAGTCTCTTTCTGTACCACTGGCAGTGTCCACTCACTTTCAATGCCATAATGAATAATGCCAAATATCTCATACTACTAATCAGAAGACACACATCCCCCCTAATGCACCATTAGACACTAAATCAGTCTTAATCTGTTTTATTTTTTTGTTTTCTCAGTTCATTCCTTTGATTTCTTTCAGATCTTTCTTCCTGTCTAATAGTCTACCGTTACTAAGTGCTCCTAGTCCATTAGGAATCAATGGGGTGTCTAAATGTGCTGTAATTAGGTCGACTAATCTTGGCCGCAGCCACATGATCGCTGGAGATTAAACTAATCCACTGGATGACAGCATTCAACCCAGAATCTTCCTGATCCTCTGCAGACCAAGCACACCATTATCACTCAGTCTTAACTACCTTGTTGTCTTTTTCTGTAGCCTTCAAGTTCCCATGTTGTACATGACTGAACACTATTTGCTGTCCACATGGATGCAAATGTACATACAAGTAGCAGGGACTGTGATGTCCTTAAGCTCACTGAAGTAAGAGTTATAGCAGCTGAAGGATATTTATTTGGTGTTTTAAACTTGTGTAATTTTGGCCCATTGGTTAGCTTATTGTTTTGGCAATATTGCTTAATTATTAGCTTAATGTTTTGGCAATATTCCCTACTTGACAGTAGCTAGCAGTACATTTCCAGCCACCAAAGTATCTTTTTAATTATGTGCCACCAAGGAGCACCTAAGGAATCAACAAGATGTCAGAAATTTTAGAATTATGCCAGTTGTGGCTTTAAGTGATCACTGGTCACTGTGGCATTAAATAACATGTAGTGCAGGAAGATCATACCTCATTTAGTTTTTTTCAAAGGTAATTTTGGGAGCTTAGGGACTTGTGGTGGAAATGAACATAATATCATTCAAACTTGCGCTCAGTTGATTCTAGACTAATTTCAGTAATCTGTGGATTTACAAGAACAAACAAACAAAGGACTCAGTATTTCTCCACCAGAATTTCAGTTAGTGTGGAGACGTTTAGGTCTTAATATGAGAAAATAAAACTGACAGGGAACTTAAGAAAATAGGTGAAATAACCTGTAATAAATATAAACTTTTGTTTTGTATTTTCTGGTCAAACTCAGAGAAGAAATTAGGGTTTCTTGAGTTTGGCCGGGCTCACACATTACATACATACATTGAACATTTTGGAATGCTGGCTCACGGTCCTGTCGGTGTTCAGTATCACAACTTGTTTGATTTGAGAACCAAACACTTGTTAGGTATGTCATAATGGTCACCAATGGGCCTAACTTATTGAACGTGATACTATAAACTTGAAAATTCTAGTAAAACATTTCAGTAGTAAGCTGCTTAATTTCACCATCCTGTACAGCAGGAAGAACACATTCCATAATGTCACATTTGGTGCCAATATATATCTGTAATATGCTTTTGCAGGTGGATACTCGCTGTAGTATTAGCCCTTCCTGACATCTACATATCCCATATTCTGGTAACTTGAAAGCTTTGTTCCTGTGTTTGCTGACAGGACAGGAATACACCAAACATTTAGAAGGGAGCATTTCTTACAGATTTCTGACTGAAAAGATGTGAATCTATTAGCTTTCAACCACGTAGCTTTTCTTTCCTCTGTTTACTTCATGTAAATTTTCATTGATTGTCCGGGGCATGAAGATGCAGTAATGCGACTATGCACTGAAACCCTGCTTCGTTCTGAACATAGACGTTAAGGTCAAAGCTGGTATCTTCAGACTGACCGGGCTCAGTCTTACAGGCCTATAGAAACACTGACCACATGGGAAAAATGAAGGCTTCACTTAATTGTGCTTTAAGCATGTGCATTCATTTAATGTTCATGCATTGGGTCGCATGTCTTTTTATAAAAAAGAACAACATGGTCTCCCTCTTATAACACCTGTCAAACTTACCTGCTTTCAAAGATTTTGGTTTGGGATCTCAAGTATTGACGGCCTTCACACACAATATTTGTGCACTGTTTTGTAAGTCGATGGTTGTAGATGTTTGCCTGTTATTGATGTATATTCACTATCAACCATATTATAGACATTCCATGTCTCTTTCTGAGCTCCTGCTTTGCTTTTGGACCAATTCCCCTTGGCCAAAAAATAAGAAAATAGGGAATAAAATGCTGTTGTCTTCCAAGAAGATTGTGAAAAGTGATTTATGGGTGAAAAATAAAATCGAGTTGACTCTACCCGTCTGTGTATTTCCTGAAATTCATCTGCAAGATCTACCAAACACTTTGAAGTAGAAAAAAATTAACTGAAGTCTTAAAACTCTTATCCAGTCATTTTCTGTTCATAGTTTACATTGTAATGAGAAATTTTACACTATAATGTGAGGACAATTGCTCACCACTGAGAGGTTCAGTTTTAATTTGCAAGTCAGTGAAACACTTTGCTAGTGCAGCAGGGCTGATACATTCAAAGCACATTCCCTTGACGTGTCCTACTTTTTCTAGCTGAACCACTGTTAACAGACTTAATGATCAATATGCTCTGTAGTTTAGTAAAATATGAGCTCACATTTGTGGAATCTCACCTTGTCCACCAGTCTGAATTTAAAATTTTATTTTTTTAGATATGATTGGCCAACCTGAGATAATTCATCTAATAAATGTTAGCCTTAGTAATTACAAAATTTAAACAATTGAATAATATTAATAATAATATATAATAGTGAGATTAAGCAATATTATATTTGCATAGCATTAAGCACATTAACATGTAGAACACAGGCAATCAGGTTTTTCTCAGGTGTAGTACCTCATTTGCTCTTTAGACGGAGCTGGCGTGGCATATTAGTCTTTATTTTGCAGAAGAAGAGGGCGAAGAGAACGACAGCGATGAAGAAAAAAATTTAGTCAAGCTACTGGAAAAGACTGGAAATGGATTCAAAATTACGAATTAAAGTTAATCATTTGGAATTGATGGTACTAAGTGGTGTGTTTTCGATTTAAGTGATGGAGCAAAGTGTTTATCCAGCTAAAAAAAATCTTCTCAGGGATAATTTCCCTCACTTTTTCCATCATATTCCAACCCTGTTATACGTATATCGTTGAATCATCTCTCTAGCCTATTTGTTCTCATTTCACGGTATTGAGCTCCAAAATCAAAAGTCAGATGTTAAATTAATAATAACTTGCCTTTTGGATGAAATACGGTGTTGCGCGTCAACAAACTACAAAAGATATTTGGTTCTATTCTCCGAGCTGACACTTTTATCAGACTGTAAATAATTTTATTTCGGAAGGGTTTACCGGAAGTTTTATTGTTATTGATTGTGGTCAATTGTGGTCAAAATAAGGAAGCTGCAAAACTTGTCAGTTTAAAGCCAAGGTAACGTAAGTTACTTTTTATATTCATGAAATGGTTGCGAAAGACACAAAAGAAGTAATTACAACTGTAAGAACTGGTCATGTCTATCGGTGTTGTTACTGTTTGCCTGTCATGGAAAAGCCAATATACAGGTTCGCTAGCTAACCGAAGCTAGCTAGCACCAGTGTTTTGTGGACACAATATAGCTCAACGTTTGCGTTTCTTTTGAATGAAATTAGCGAAAAACAAGCTAATGACATGAGGGGTACTCGTGTCGGTCACATTTAAACTCTTTAAATGTCAGCTGAAGCTCAAAGCTGTCATTGCGTGATGTTTATGTTAGAAAAGACATCAGCAGGTGTTGCTTTGCTTGACTTGCTTGCATTTCGTTAGAAACACCTCTCAATTTTTCACTATATGAGTTACTTGGATCCGGTTTTCATTCTGAATACATCAGAGACTCCTAGCATTACTTTTTCTTTCAAACGTATTGGAGCACGTCACAGACTGAACACAGTTACAATTAATGTTTACAGACAGAAATCATGTGACAAAATATGAATTACATACTTACAAAAATGTAGCACAGTACATGCAAAAAACATGATTTTCTCATAACTTTTATAACCATGCTCAAATCAATTGTATTTAAAATTTCTGTGTCAACATCTTTTTTCCTATTTTGTGAGATGTTTTGCTGCCAAAGGATTAGTATACCCAAAGTGCAAAAAATATTGTTCTTTACTATGCTGGTTATCTTTTCACACACATGGTTTTTATTTTAAGCTTGTGTTGAGATATTTTCCTCTTAAACGTGTTCCTTCAGAACAATAAGCTAGTAATATGAGGTGCTTACAGAAAAGAGATACTTTATTTGAGAAAGTCATTTACATCTCTTTCCTGAAACAATGTCCTGCTGATCCTGAATAATCTGCGCTGTGAACAGTTTTCAGTTTTAAAACTATTTATTACCAAAGAAACATAATGAGGGTTCAATGAGGATTCAAAATGTAATTTTAGCATGCATGAATTATGGATAATACATAGTGTGGTAATATAATCAGCTTTATTTAGTGTTTTTGTTTTTTTTGTTTCTTGAAGCCACATGTGAAGATGAGCGTCCCAGATTACTTGCAATGTGCTGAGGACCACCAGACAGTACTAGTTGTGGTTCAACCCGTTGGCATCGTACCTGAGGACCAGTTCTTCAAGATCTATAAGCGCATTGCCAGTGTTAGCCAGGTGAGCATCAGGGACTCACAGCGTCTCCTCTACATTCGCTACCGGCACCACTACCTGCCTGAAAACAATGAGTGGGGAGATTTTCAAACTCACCGCAAGGTGGTGGGCCTCATCTCCATCACCACCTGTGGCTCAGCCAAGGAGTGGCCTCAGACCGCAGACCGCTTCCATGGCCAGAAGGAGGTGTACAGCTCCACGCTGTACGATTCAAGGTTGCTAGTGTTTGGGCTGCAGGGAGACATTGCAGAGCAGCAGCGGACAGACGTGGCCTTCTACCCCAACTTTGAAGACTGCTCTGATGTGGAGAAGAGGGTGGAGGACTTTGTGGAGTCGATATTTATTGTTCTGGAGTCCAAACGACTTGATCGTGCCACAGACAAATCAGGAGACAAGATACCCCTGCTCTGTGTACCATTTGAGAAGAAGGATTTTGTAGGTTTGGACACGGACAGCAGGTGAGTTGTTCTGCTCTTGGTGCCGCTTTTCAAAAGCTCTTCTACATTTAGACACAGGTCAGGAGTGCTTGTAGAGTGAATGTGGAGTGTGTGAATGTTCAGAGCTTTCAGTAAATGTGATATACTACATTATTCATAAGTTGTTATTGTGCGTTTCTTTCTGTGTCAAGTTGCTTGTTACATGTCAGCCTTGCCTGCTTAAAAGTTCTCTCAAAAATCTGTCTTTTGATTTTTGCTGCGTTCATTTTCGTTTGTTTACCTTGGTTTATGTCTTTCTTCTTTTCTTCTTTCATACTGTCCTGTGAGTTTATTGTTGGGTGTGAAAAGGTGAGATGTTAGATATAAGTTTAGTTAACCCATACCAATCCCATCAGCTTTAGCTCTGCCCTGAAAGAAACTCCCAGACCTCTGTACTGTTGTGCATAATGCTCCTCCAAGCCACACTCATTGCTGCTCTGTAGGTTTCAGTTTATCTGTGAACTGATTGGAAATATATATATTTTTTAAAAGGATTCATGAAACCATTGAAATAACTGTGGTATTAATAAACACAAAACAGTCTGTGCTACAGTAGTAACTGCTCTTGCTGAAATAGAAAAAAGGCCAAACTACTTATGTATAAATTAAGGCTCTTCAGAAACCACCAAACGGGGATTTTTTACAGCTGCACATAAGTCCTAATTTGCAGTACTACTTTACAGTTTGTTGCACCATTTAAACTAAAGTGTTGGATCAGCACTATTGTATTCATCACTGTTACACTAAATAAAACTGCTCAGTTACAATCAGTTTACCACTTTGTGTTCGTAGACTCAGTGACCACTTTTTCCATCTTGATTATCTGTGTGGTTGATTCAAAGATTAGTTAAAGGACCATACCTGTGTTTTTCTGTGTTTTTGCTCTTTTGCAATGCATAATTTCCTATATGTATACTTGGTAGCCTCTGGTTTCACTATTTGTCTCTTTTTTGTCTGTCAATCTTTCTATCTGGTCTATTTGTTGGTTTATCCATTCTTGTTATTCATTCTAACATACTGCACGACACAGATCTCTAGCTTTGTATTCATGGTCTGTTTAAGTGAAAATGAGAAGACCTGGCATTCCAAACCTCAGCAAACACCAAACAGCAGCCTTTTTAATGCATGGAGCTACTAAGTTCACACTACTGTTTTCACAGTGTCCATATTTTCTTTCTCTTTTTTCTTGCTTCTCAGATTTTCTAAAATTTTTGCTTGCAATGTTTTTTGCCTTGTACAGAACATCATAAACACTAGGATTTCATCTGCATCGCTGTTAGATACTAATATAGTCTCAGGAATGACAATAAAATTAACTACTGCAGGTTAACTCCATTGATGTGGGTAAATTTTGCAAGCATGGGATGATTTTCACATGTGGGACATTTAATAAAGCCCCCCAAAAAAATCAAGTTTTTTAAGCAACATATACTAATATGATATGAAAGTCTTTGTTGGTGGGGGTCCAATATTCTCTTTGCTTTCTTTCGTAACAGCTAAAACTTTTAATTATGTATTAACCCATTACAGCATCTGACTGCAGTGCAGACAAAGAATTGCCTGGCCTCTGCTAACTGGTATTCTCATGGCAATACATACTTACCCACAGTAATGTATGTAGTGTGGACATCAGTGCTGTTTGTGTCTGCAAATAAAATGAAATGAAATAAAAAAGAATCAGTGTAGTATATGAATACTGGCATTAAGTATTAAGTGCAGTTATTTATTTTAATTTTTTTGGAGATTTTTACCCCATGACCACATTTCATAGAGCATTTTAAGATTTCTTGATTCATTTTTGGCTTTTGTCATTCTTAATTTCTGAAACTGGACTGATTTCTCATCTTGAAGATGTTTCCAGCCTCTACAATTTGATTTTTACACACTCCGAATCAAGTGGCAACCTTCACCATTCAAGAGCCACTCACATGCTTAGAAATATGCTCAAACTCTATTTAAAAAAAAAAAAAAGTTTTTTATATATTATATTATTTTCAGAAACATGAATAAACTCTGGTATGGTCCTCTAAAGCAGGAGCTGACAGTTTGGACCCAGTCAGCACAGTCTGGCACAGCACATGCTACTGAGGTTTGTCCCAGCTTCAGGAGAACATTTGGACTGGGAAGGTGCAGTTTGGTATTTTGTCTGTTTGGCTGGAGGAGCTGGAGCGACATGCTGGCCACATGGATCTCATATCTTTATTCATGAGAGCATACATTACCTTCCAGCTTGGCATATCACCGCAACTACTCATAAAAAAACATGAATTTGATAATGGTATCCATGTCCAAAGATCCAGTGAAATTGCTGTGTTTAATCTTTAATGATTCCCACAAGAGCAGCCTTTTCATTTTAGTTTTACTCAGCCAGAATTTTTTCATTGTTCAGGAGTAGCCTGTTGAGCATTAGCATGAATTTTTAATCCTCCAGGTATATGATATGGATTTTCCCAGCAAAGATTTTTACTAGTCTATAGATTTTTAGATCACTGCTTTTATGCAGGGAGGAAAACTCTGCCCGTGGCTCATTTTACCTTCAGTCCTTTATCCCCTTTTGATTCACATAAATGCTTTTACATGACCTTCTAAAGTCTTTCAGAATACACAAACTTGTTCCACTATAGTTTATATGTTGCCTCTTAAAAGTGACCTTTCCTCTGTATCCTGGTGAAGCTGCCCCTTCCTGAGTCCCTATGTTATGGTGCAGTATTACAGGGTGGTACTGTAGGTCACCTTATACTCTGTCCTTGTTTTTTGCTCTCCTGTGCTTGTGCTTTCCTGCTCCAAACATCCCCTCTGTAGCTGACAGATAAGATTCTCTTCAGTCTCCTCTCCTGACACCCTGCTGACATAAGAAATGACAGAAGCAGACAGTCAGAGCTGTTTTTAAAGAAAGAAAAAGTCCACTCTATGAATGTAAAACTAAAATCAATTTTAAAAGCCCAAAACATATGTTTTATTCAAGCGTTGCCATTATTTGTAAAAGTTTTGTTCTCTGCTGCTTTCTCTCAGGCATTATAAGAAGCGGTGCCAGGGACGGATGAGGAAGCATGTTGGGGACTTGTGTCTCCAGGCAGGCATGCTGCAGGACGCCCTGGTCCACTACCACATGGCTGTGGAGCTGCTCAGGGGGGTAAATGACTTCCTCTGGCTGGGTGGTAAGTTTGGACAATGGCAGCTTATTACTGCTACCTAGAATTTAAAGGCTAGAACTTGTTTATTTCTCATTGTAAGTGCTGGTTTACATCTACTTTAAATGTTTCTGCTAGAGTATGACTGATTAAAGATTTTTATGGTCATTACCAATGTTGATATTTGAGAGTTTTTAGAGAATTTTTACAAAGATGTGTAGTAAGCAGAAGATTTTATGGCTGAAAAGTAACTTGTCAGTGCTCCCTGGTGAACAAATGACACAATGGTGGCACTGTTTCTTATTGGGTTGGACTGAATAGTGAAAACTTGGTTTATAACATTGATATTCGAGTAATAAATGAAAACTCGATTGCGATTACTGTTGCTTGTTTTAGGAGCTTTGATGGTTGTGTGGGTTGAAGGAGCAGAAGGACTGATGCCAGCAGACAGTTGCTGCTGCTGCTGATGATTGCACATGAGAGAGATTCAGGGACAGGTTGGAGCTTCTGGAGGAACAAACAGCCCCAGAATCACATCTGACTCTTTTCTGATCCGAAACAGTTTACCTGTGGGAGGAGAACTCAGAGTTTATGTTTTAAACTTTTGGGATCAAAAAGTGGATTTATCTACAACGATAACAAAAGACTTTCCAAACTTCAATCAGAAACCTCAATCTGTGACATTTGGTACGGCCCTGGTTTCTAAACTTACCTCAGACAAATCTGTGGTATGTTGATGCTGCAAATTCTAACTATTTTTGTTCCACATACACTGCTGTATATCTGTCTCAAGTTGATGAAGTCTATTAATATTGGTTTTTCTGTATCAGTCACTGATCCTGGACCTATGCATTACCTCAGTTAGAGTCTGCATTTACTATCTTACTGTCCTCTTTTGTTATATGTGATGAGGTGAGATCAACAGTTAAGCTATGTTTGGTTCATCTTAGTTCATTAAACATCAGGACAATTATTCACACATTTCCATTGCTTTTAATGCTTTGAACGGTACAAGCAGAACCACATCATTCTGTCATGTTTTTCTATGAACCTCTGTTGAGATGTAGTTATGAATTAAATGAAGGTTTTAAGGGTGCTTTATTGAAAGTGTTTGGTGGAAGTGCAGCTAAAAAACCCCCAAAAAGTTAATATAGCAAAAACATCAAAGCTGTAGGACTCAAAAGATCCTTCAGAGGCTCGAGCAAGAATAAAATCTAGTAAAGAAAAATGAGAACCAACTTTAATAGAACTTTTGACTTTTCATTATTGTTGCTCTGTAGCTGCGTTGGAGGGTCTGTGTTCAGCCTCGGTCATATTCCACTACCCTGGAGGCACAGCAGGCAAGACTGCAGGACGCAAGCCAAGCATCTCCCAGCCAGCAGATGCAGGGAAACGCCACAGACCAGGTGAGCACATTATTCTGTAACCCAACTGATAGAAACAGTGGTCTGGATATGATAGTTGAAGACTGTTGTCTGTGAATGAACCTTGACTGAATGAGAATGTCTCCACTGACTGGCTTCTCAACCATCACTAAGCTTTGCTCAGCTAAACTGCTTCTTTTGTGTGCATAATACAAGATGTGAGCTTGCAAAAATCCTGAAATGTCTTTTTATTTACACATTATTTAATCTGTGTACTCTTCTATTAACAAGCTATTAACATGGTGTAATATAGGTGCTGCATTGTGTATTACTATAATTATTATGCCCCTAGTGGCAGCTGAAGTGGTATTACAATAATATCATAATGAAAAATTACTTTTCTAAATAAGGATTTTTTCTGACCAAATTATTTGTTTCTACTTAATAAACAACTAAAAAACTTTCTTAACTCAAATTTTTATCGAAATTCCTAATGTTAAACTCATTAATTACTTGATATATTATTTCTGCACTAAAGTTAATGAATCGCCTTCCTCATTAACTACTGTACATAACACTAATTTTTAAGAATTTTTATCTGATGCTCCAATGGTTTAAGATTCCCTGTGAAATCTTCTTCCTGAAACACAAATGATGTTTTCATAACATTTAATGTTTCTAAAACGCATTCTCCAGTATACTCCAGTTTCCAGCCTGCTTTGCTTACGTCCATGTTTAATAGCCAGCACTCTTCTTCTTCTCCTCTTTTTTGATGAAGTATGTTGCATGCTCAGTTTATCAGCTCTTGATGAGCATAATTCAGAGGAGAAAAGGGGCAGCCATTGAAGCAGATTGTCTTGACTAACACTGCTAACATTGCGCCTTGCGTCATGGAGTGAATCTGCATTCTCTCTCTCTGTCTGTAGGGGCTCAGGAGGTTCTCATTGATCCAGGTATGGTATATCTGACTAACATTGCTCTTTAAGACACCAGTCTGCCTGTCTGCTTCCAGTCACATTTGCCTCTGTGTTTGATGTCTTTTGTTGTCTTATATTATCAGCACCCTGATCCCTATGGTTTCTTTTATCATTTAAAAAAGTGATTGATGTTTTTCTCCCACAATGGCAGGTAGTGTTCTCCTGTGTTGGTTTACCATCACCTTTTGTTTTTTTCCCCCTAATGTTCCTGCTCTTTCTCACAGCCACTCTTTTGGTGATCAGTATCACATAACTGCATGATCGAAGACTATAAATGCCCTTTTTTAGCTGCCTCGGTGTTTTATTGATTGATGCCCCAGTCCTCTAGCAAATTACATCTTACTCTTGTTAATCACACCAAAGAAAATCACTTAATATTCTGAATATGTTCCTAGAATTTTTAGACATTTCAACACGTTTTCATGTCTTTGGTGAAACACCAGCAGGTGGCAGTCCATCACTGTTGGTCCATACTTTGATTTCTCGCTCTGATGCACCTCTCACATTCATAACCTAAGAAAAAAAAACTCATAGTGTATTTATATTCTGAAATTTATTCTTTATTTAGCTTCCTGCTATTATTATGTCATGTGTCTTTTTCTTTGTCATTTTGCGTGTGCAAATTTGTGTGCAAAGAAGTAGTGCAATGCAGCATCTCATTATTCACACGTTTGTCACGGTGACAGCACTACAGTGTTGCTATGGGCACAGCCCCGTTGCTAGGCAATGCGCTCTCAATTGGTATTTGTATTCTAATCAGATTTGGTCCAGAGATGCACCTTACAAATGCTTTTGAACATTCCAGGTACGAGTTGAACTCTGCCTGGACTGTTAGCCATAAACATCATTTTGATAACATCTTAGAGACTTCAATAGCCTTAGAATATTGATTATGTCACTTAATGAGGGAAAGCATTTTGGTAGAGATTTAGGATTCACATTTAGTTCTAAACAGGATGATTAGGAAGCATCAGAATTAGGAATAAACACACATTTTACACAGTTTAATTCAACATTGTCTCTTATTTTTGCCAGCTATGTTGACAATCCTGCTCTGTGAACAACATTTTGAACTCTCTATTTCTGTGTCTTATTGGTTTAATATGCATATAATTTTGCACGTGGTGATGTTTTAAGAGTACATGGTGGATTTAAGTTTCCCCTCCTTCCTGTTTTTAATTCTGTTGTTTCTTTTCTTAAACAGACTGATGGACCCTCATTCTGGTGTCTTCACCCAACTAATCATATATCCTCTTCTTCTGAGTGTAGGTGCCCTCACAGCCAACGGCATTAGCGCAGACACCAGCACTGAGATTGGACGAGCAAAGAACTGCCTGAGTCCTGAGGACATCATAGAGAAATACAAAGAGGCCATCTCCTACTATGGAAAGGTATTGATTCAAAAACTGCAGAACTCTTGGATCAAAAATTCCAACAGTTTCAGTGTTGTTAAATTAAAGATATTGATTGCTCATATCTGTTAATGACATGAAATTTGGTTATTTTCACTTAAAAGACAGTTTCCGGCTTGTTTTAATTTTAGTTGTATCAGAATTAATTTCAATCACAAGAGCATGCATTTTCATAGTAAGAGACAGTAAAACAATAAAAAAATGACATAAAAATGTATGTATTTGTGCATAATTCAGACAAAATTTCTGAGTTAAATACAGTCTGAATAAAAGCTTACATGAACAACCTGATATTTGGTTAGATATGTTATAACAAACTTAGGCAATAATTCTGTCAAACACTGACCAGCAGCAAATAATTACGTTCTAAAAAAAGGTTCAGTGTATCAATCAAGCCTCAGTGTTTTAATGCCCTACTATTCTTAATAAAGATTTCCAGAGTTAACCTAAATCTGTCGCAAGCTAAGAAAATGTTTGTGTAGAATTTATAGAGTAATACAGAGTCACAATATCAGGCACAATAAAGGCACAATATGCATGATATAAAGGCAATTTATAAACTCTAAGTATAACCAATTGCAAAACAGTGTTGTCCAAAAAATGTTTAAAAAAACACCTTGCTTAGTGCCTCTTTAACACACACACATACATACACATAGACACACGTACACTGCCTACGGCTAGTTCGCATCCGCATTCGTCATTATTTTAATGTAAAACATGCGAAACACCAGAAATATAAGGATGTGTGCTATGAAGTAGTGGTAAGTCAAGTTGTTTTGGGAAACTCTTGAGAATGCCTGTGTGTTTTGATAAAAATATCAATATTTGGTGCCAGAGCATCAATAATGTACTGAAAGATGAAGTGGTATGATCAATATCTTCTCCACCTCTGGACATATAAGTCCTGAGTTTACAAAAATCTCAGAAATTTTCTCTTACCTACTGTAGGTTGTACTGTTAATATGTTTTTGTCTGTTGTTGCACGCTGATGGAGGATGCAATTCAGCTATTACGTAAAAGCCGGATTGTTGTGAAAGTCAGATTCGCTGCAGGAAGCTGCTCAGTCCTGTTCTTTGGATTTTCAGTCAGAACCATCAGTCCTGCAGCGAGTCTACAGACCTGTCACTGCTGCACTTACAGAAGCAGTCAATTTCAGCATAACTTTAATGAACCTAGATGAATGAACACTTTAATTGGTTAATCCATCTATTTTATGACACTAATTGGTTTCTAGGTGCTATTATTTGAATTAATTATATCTTTAGGATTTAGTGTTATATACTGCAGTAGAAGACTGTAGAAAATGATAAATGATATTTGTAGCTCACATCCTTTAGTCCCTTCAAATTTGTTTCAATATACTTTCATACTTTGGCTAAAGACTCTGAAACAGTATTACATTACATAATTTGTGCTATTGAAGATCTGAGTAGAAAATTCTTTATTTTAAGATAAAAGTTTTTATGTTCATGACCTGTTTTTAAGACTTTACATCTTCAGTGGTAACAAATGGGCTGAGTGCCAGAGACAGAGTGGAGAAGTTAGTAGCAGTAGATAAGTGCTTGTCAGCATTTTTTCTCTTTAGATAGAATAAATAAATAGGATAAAGACGTCATAGTGTCTCTGATCATCCAGAGCTTTGAAAATCAATGATCTTGCCTCTGATTTTGAATTTGATGGGAAGCCAGTGTGAGGTAATCGTGGTCAGTGTGACATGAGACCACTTGAAGGAGACCCAGGTAGTAATGAACAGAAATAACCTCCAGTCAATAGAGTAATGGCCACTGAGTTCATCAGAACGTTCAGGTTGTGATGATATTGAACCTACAGGCTGAAATGTAGTTTTATGTCTGTATAAGAATGCCTATCCCTCTCAGCAGGGGGCAGTATTTGATTTGATTTGATTTGATGGACTTTGAAGGTAATGACAACACTGTTTGAGTGGTATCAGACCAGTAAATGCTGACAGCAGCTGTTTATTTCTGAATGCTACATGGGCACAAGACAGTCTCAGCAATATGACCCCAATATAGACAGTGTTATCCTTTCAAAAAGCAGCATTGGACAGACAAAACTATGTATTATGCATTTCTCTGTGGCATAATATATTTCTACTTTCCTTTGACCACTGTACTTGTAAAAAGTCACAAAGAATAGTATTAAAGTATCCCTAATGCTTAGGGAAAGCTGAATAGGCTCATTATGCTACCAAACTATTCAGAAGCAACCCCGTGCTTTATCTTCATTATTATAATTGCCTTTTTGCGTTGACCTCCCTCAGCCCTTTTACCTGTAACTAGTTCATTCAGAATTAAATTACATCTCAACACATAGCCATTCAGATATTAATTGAATTTTAATAAGGAGACAATGAGGGTGGAATTGGAAGGAAGTTGAGGCACGGCAAGATAAAAAATGCACACACTAGCGTGTGGCGCGGAGCCTCAGCAGCAGAAGCTCAGGCTTTTAGTGGGCGCACAATCAGAGCATGTCTCGGCATCCCTGAGAAACAAGAAACAGGGGAGCCCAGTTATCAGGCTTGTCCGTCTTTTCTCATTTGCAGTGACTGATTGGGATGATCATATGTTAATGAAGAAACATTCCCTTTGATTATGAGAGTAGGTCGTAGAAATCATGGCAACACTATATCGACTGTCTCTTTTTCATGTCTCACTGTAGTATAAGAATGCAGGAGTGATCGAACTGGAGGCCTGTGTGAAAGCAGTCAGAGTCCTGGCCATTCAGAAAAGAGCAAGAGAAGCCTCCGAGTTCTTGCAAAATGCTGTTTACATCAACCTGGGACAGGTAAGCTATCTGAGGGTAAAATAAATGCTACAAGGGATGATTGATGTACAGCTGAATCGAGGTGACAGCAGGATATCTCACTATATGTGGAAAAACAGTAAAACAGAACTCACCTACACCATGTTTATCTAACACTGTTAGCATGAGAGTTTTGTTCTCATATGCTGGAATCTTGTTTTCTCCTTTAAATTTTCCATCAGGCTTTTATTCTGAGTTACTGATTCAGCCTTCTTTTCTCTAATCTAAAATCCTGATATGCCTGAAATTGTATTATGGTATTATTATTATTGCATGAAATCCTGATGCCAGTTTAGTTCCCTGTGCACTTTACTGAAGGTGCTCTTTAAAAAACATTTTTTTCTTTTTTTTTCACTGCTAGCTCTAAAAAAATGACGCTTACCTCTGTGCATCTTTTCATTTATGGTTGGGTTAGGGTGATTGATAAGTTTTTTGGCCAGAGATAGAAGCATGTGAGTTATTTAGGCTTTTGGGACATGCACATGCACCTCAACCCTGTAGCGATAATAAAGAGAGTTTGAATTTAACAACTTTTGTGGTGCATGTTTTGGGTAATGAAGATTGTAGGTTAGGACTGTCTGAGAAAGTCCTAACCCTTAGTGCTGCCTACATGCTTTTATGGACCTGCATGGGTGAGCTGCTGAGACAGAGGTAGTGGATGACTGCATGAAGACTAGTGTTGTCCATTCTCTCAGACAGTTTTGACTTACAATTTTCAATCATCTGAAACAAAAAAATACCACAGAAGTTATTAACATCAAACTTTCTGCCTGACCATGTGCATGTACCAAGAGCTGTTTAACTCACCTGCTTCTGCCATAGATTGTAACCTTATCAGTCACCCTTGTATAAATTGCCAGTTTAATTCATTGCTGCATTTAGTATTCACTGCTATTGACTGCTGTTTGTAAGCCAAAGTGCCCCTCTGGGGCATTAAAGCTTTACTCTATGTACTTAGCAGAATGCCTCAACCCAAGGTAAAGACAGATAATTATGTTTGGATGGTTAAAGATCCCCTTCAGACACGTTTGAAAATACATTTGTGAGAAATTGCTCTAAATAATAACTTGTGTCTGATATGGTTTGCCTCAAGAATATTAAATTCAATTGTTAAATGAAATAAAATCACATCTTTTCCTTCTCCCTCACTGATTCTTGTCTATGAATACAGACAAATATATGATGAACTACAAATATACCATGAATATAAGAATTCAAATATTAATCGTCTCAAAAGTGAAACTTCTAGATGGAAAATGTCTGTCACTTCATTGTAACGTCCATTCTCTGTCTACATACACTTAAGATTACAAGGTACCATGCCATACTAGTGTAGGTTGCATTTAAAATTTGAATGGCCTCTAAAGTCGATTTGATGTCATTAAATTCTGCTCATAAGTTCACCTGTTAAAGGGAGATTCACTGTGAGCACAGAGAAACTTTCCTTTACAAGAATTAATGTTAAGAATGAAAAAAGACTCTGTTATACATTATTGTGCACAGAGGAGCTCAATCATCCAGGTGTAACAAGTTTCAGTATTTCAAACAAAGCTTTGTGTTGAGACTCAAATGTCATCTCCATAACTGCAGCTCTCAGAGGAAGAGAAGATCCAACGCTACAGTATCCTGTCTGAGCTCTACGAACTGATCGGCTTCCATCGCAAGTCCGCATTCTTCAAGCGCGTTGCGGCCATGCAGTGTGTGGCTCCCACCATCCCAGAGCCCGGCTGGAGGGCCTGCTACAAGCTGCTGCTGGAGACGTTGCCTGGATACAGCCTGTCGCTTGATCCCAAGGACTTCAGCAAAGGTAAACTTGGACACTTGTGGGGTCTTGTTCACACCAGCACTGTTGTAAGTAAATCTCTGTCTAAATTCAAAAACACAACTAAAGTGCTGTCATGAGCACGACAAACCAGAAGTCAGCAAACATCTCTGCGAACAGAGATTTACTCTGGCCAGAGTTTTCCAGAAGTTTATGTGAAGAACAGGTCAAAATGAATGAAAAACTACATTTAAAAAAATACATTTGTTTGTGTGATCAAGCGTCTAAGGGTAGTAATTATTTTTGTTTATGTGAAAATGAAATCAGAAATGTATTCTCTATTAAATACACTAATAATTTATCATATGCTGTATAAACAGTCTATTTTAAAAATTGAGGTGTGTTTGTGGGTTGCAGCTAACAGTTGCTTTTATTATCAATCATTTTTCTGATTAATTGATGTTTAGTTGGGTAGAAACAAACTGACAGAGGGAGATTGTTTGTTTTTACTAATCACAGTAGAACACAGACAGATATATAATTTAAATACCAAAAAAGGAGGAAAAAAGTTAATTATATGCTCATTTAAGAAGTAAAACCTAAAGAATACTTGATTATTTTTGTTTTAGAACCGACTTAAACAAGAAATTACGTATCAAAAACTTGTGTTTTTGGGGGTCTTGCTCCTTGAGAGTTTAAGAAAGTAGACTGACACTTGTGTAGTGATGTAGCTGCTTATAGAGGGCAGGATTGTGAATGGTATCATTTCTACATTAGACCAACCAACATATAAACCATAAATAAAAGGAAAAGAGATGATTCAGCCCATGTTGAAACTTGAAGTGTTCCAACCTAGGTGCAGAATCACAAAAATAACAAAACCAAGAAATTAAACCTAACTTTAACTTAGAGCTCTTAGCTGCTACTATGGCCTCCCAGAAATGAGTAGCAGGCTCTCGTTAATCTGCCATCATTTCTAAATGTTCACTGTGACAATGCTTTTGGGAAACATCTTTAAACCTTAAGATAGATGGTGAAATAGATTTTACGATCATCTCAACCTTAAGATGCTTTTGGGAAATGAGGCCTTTAGCTGTTGAATGAAGAGAAACGGCAGGACATCAACCAAATTACAGCCTTTACCGTACAGCAGCATTAAACCTACAGCTCACTGTGTGTTTTCCGCAAAACAGATATCATTCTCACTGTGAAATTACTCTAGAGGAGAGAACTATGCATCCTTGTGCCTCTTTTTCAGATCTTAAGTTTAGAGTTTCAGTTCAAAAGCATAAAATTAAGAAGAAGAAGCGAGAAAGTATGTACTAAATATGGTGTACTCAGTGTTTGAGAAAACATGATACATGGGCTGTCACAGAACCTCTCTGCTGTCAGAGGGCTTGTTAGGCTCCAGCCAGAGTTTCAGGACCTCCAGTGTAGCCAGCGGATATCAGATATCCGCTGGCTTTCTGGGCCAAGACCTCTGCTGTGCACTTGCCCATTGTTAAAAGTCCGATTAGCAGCGTGGGATGTGGAGTGTAGTCAGACTTAAGAGACAAATTGTATGACTGTATTGTTTTACATTTTGGATAAACTGTGCAAACGTTTTCTGATGTGTATACAGATCAGAACCTTAATCAGATTTTTGCTTTGAGTATGAGGAAGCTCTTCTTGTTTGTTGAACACACAGCAATTAACATTTGTACAGTTGACAATGGCAAAGAAGAAATCAAGCAGTCAGTCCAACTGAGGAACAGCTCTCCTCCTGTTTTTGTTAAATTTTTTTAGTCACAAGTTAAGTAGGGCTGATTGCATATCAGTGGAGAAAAGTGAAACTCACCTTTTTTAAATACTGAAAATTGTAACCTCTTGCATGATTCAGAATGGTGTAAACACATATATAATAGATAAAAAGACTTAATGGCATTGTTTCATCTGTTACTCACTTCAGCTCTGCAGTCTTTTGAAGAGATCTGCTTCAGGGTTTTATACATTCAAACAACCACTTCACTCAAAAAGAGCCATAATTGACCTGACCTGTATACACTCTTTGGTGAGGTTCTCATGAGAAGCCTCTCAGTTCTACCAAATATTGACCCTTGATCATTGTAGACACTCAATGACAAGCATTGTCAGCCTAAAAGACAGAGGTCAGAGTGAGCAGAAAACTCAGAGACATCCATTTTTCTCTAATGATTGTAAGTCAAAGAACGCTCCTAGAGAATTTTTTTTGAGTGCTCTTAATCTCTAGACTTTTTTTCTTTCATGAACTGTGAAATGAAACAGTCTGCAGATTGTTTGAGGTGAAGTATTGCATCTCTACTGCAAACATTTCTGCTCGATGATATTTAACAAAGAAGCACCAACAGCACAGAACTATTGATGCTGTGGACCTTGATATCACTGAAGTGGCTTTCTGTCTGACTGTACTATTGAGATTTACTTTCTAAAACTGTAAGTAAGCTAGTTATAAATATGCCATCTCTGCTTGCCTACACTCAGTCTCCTCACAACTTGAAGGTAACATTAACTACACCATAATGTTATTTAATGATTTCATCTTAGCATTCAACACAATACCCACCATGAAACTGACTGAAAAACTGAACACTTGAGTATTACACTCTGCCACTGGATACTGGACTTAAGACTCTGGACAGTTGGTATTGAAGGTCGCACCTCCTCCCTCTTGTTCTCAACACTGTGGCCCCCCAGGGTTGTGTCCTCAGCCCTCTCCTGTTTACTCTGTGCGTCCATGACTACAACCCCTGAAAACGCAAGAACTCCATTGTGAAGTATGTGGATAACACCACCATCACTGATCAAACTTCTGTCAAAAGTTTGGTAGAGTGGAACACAGAGAACAATCCTCTGCACAACAGCAGCAAAACCAAGGTGCGAATTGTTAATTTAAGAGAGAAGGAGGCAAAGACACTCACCTTTGTCTACATCAGCTGAGCTGAGGTGGAGCAGATGAATTGTATTTGGTTGAGAGAAACCTGACGTGGACATCAAACGTCTTCACCATGAAGAAGAAAAAACAAGTGCAGCATCTACCCACTTTGATACAGTAAGTGGTGATTTCCACCAGTTGGTTTGCAGTTTGCCCACACTGACGAGAAGGAGAAGAAGAAAAAGTAGAAGAAGGAGAAGAAGAAGAAGAAGGAGGAGAAGGAGAAGGGAAAGAAGAAGAAGAAAGAAGAGAAGGAACACAAGTGCAGGATAGTATTGCACAATGAGGACATCAAACTGCTGCATCTTGCTGAAACATCTTAACTCATCCTCTAAACTTAAATACAAAAAAAAAACAAAATAGTTTTGAACTATTAAGTACTAATCCGTTTATATAACTTATGTTTAGGTAGTAACATAAAAGGACTACAACAACATTTTTTATATAACCTTAAAGGGAGTCTTGTGTCTTATAACTTAATGTTACTGAAGTAACTTAGTTTAAGGTTACTGTGATTCCTTCACCTTTACTTTTTAGCAGCTTCACCCATTAGTTACCCCCAAATTTACATGTTAATTTTTAAATCATATGTCAATGGAAAAATTGACAGATATTGTGATGAATCTATAAATAATCATGATGATGGCTGAAAAATACACTTTTCTGTTTTTTTGTGTTTGATTATAAAAGGCACTTTTGAGAGCTGTTTCTTTGGCATATTGTGAGTGTGTGTGCATGTGTGTTTTATTCTTGAAAAGGAATTCGCCGCTTCTTCATTTGTGCATTTATGTCCTCCTCTGCATATTTACATGAAAAATCTGGATTACTATTGTCTGTGTACAGCACAGCAGTAATTAAACACCCTAAAGGAGCCCTTCCCTGCCTGTCATCTCTGCAGGCTGTCAGAGCTTCAAGTACAAATTTCAAATCTTTTTTTTTTTTTTTTTTGATACATTAAGGCTGATTAGTGGATCATGATCAAAATTAAAAGATTAGGGAACAGAGAAGCATAGGTCTATTTATATTGCATAATGCAAGTGATCAAACTGGCTACACATATCGGTAATACACACTCACTTCCTAACAACACAGGAGGCAAAATGATGTTAGATAAACTTGAAACTGGAAAAGATTCCTGAGAGTTAAGTAATTCTGTCAGTAATAATTCATAGTTGACCATTTGATGACTAACATTTTGAGCTGATGCAGTGAGTTTTCTTATACTATTTTCCTTTAAGTCAGTGTCCTGGATTTGGACACTTCTTGTAGTTCTTGTCTAGTGGACATACAAGTGAAAAAAGTGGGAGAAGCTTTTGAGCTTAAATAACCTAAAATATATTTTCCTCACATTGGTATATCAGCTGTACCATCCTGGCCTGCACATCCACTTAAGGAGGGAATATCAATTGTGCATCTTGGCAGAATGGATCAGAAGGGAGTTTATCAGGCAGCAAGCTGGAGAGGCAAATAAGAAAGAAATGACCACCAATGGTGCACTCCAGTCAGTTTGCTGTGTTCTTAAATACAGTGGAACAAATGACTTTTTAAGTAGCTCACAGGCCCTTTTTCATTTCTCCACTCTGTTACCAGAAATGAGAACATTCTCTGTCCCTGCCTTTTTTTTTCAACATAGACCCCTGTTCTCCATTGTTGTCCTGCCATCACAGAAATTTTGGTTTCTTTTATTATAATAACATTCCGTTTATTATTGAGGAGAGCAATGATGGTATGTGGCATCTCATCACCCTGCAAAGTAGAAAATTCTCCCAGTTTCATCAGAGGTTGCACAAAGGTACAGTGCCTATTGAGTCATGACAGTGCGACTGCTTGACTGTGGCACCATGCTCATTATCTTGGTGCTGTGTTAAATGGATTCCCAGACACCTCTAGTCAAAGACTGAAAATACCACAAATGAAGTCATTTTTTCTGTTCGAGGGAGAGCGACATTCTGAGAAAATCCAAAGTGTCCTCTGGATTAGTGTTCTCCAGATAAGCGCTGGTTTTGGCAGACAGGTGGAATTCAGCTATTTTTAGACTGCTTAGTGGGTGCAGTTTCACTAAAGAAAAAAA
>JAPZDZ010000008.1:18429028-18441245 GCA_029783805.1 Acanthurus tennentii | reverse complement strand
CTCCCTCCCTCAATCCCTGTGCCCCCCATGGCCTTCCCAGCACATCTTTCCTCTAGTTTTCTTTTCCACTTAGTGACTCAACAGTCGACAGCTGGGAGTGGAGCAGAGGATCTCGTAGGGGGCTGAGGGTCTTATGTAACAGTTGGTGTCAGGCTACAATGCTATTAAGATGTCTTGTGGAGCTCTGCAGAGCAAACAACTCAGGCCAAGTTAGCGCCACACTTAAACACGTGTGATAGTTCAAACCAAGGATACTTGAACTTTTAGAGGTGGATCCTTCAGTTGGATCCATCACTGCCTTTGGTGTGTGAATCGTGAAGCACTAGTACAGTCTTATGAGGGTTTGACACACTTGTTGCACCACTTTTGAGAGTGTCAGTAGTAGCTGCAGTGTTGGTGTGTAGGAGATATGGCTAAATTATCTTATATATTTCAATAGTGATGTATATTGCAATGAACAAACTGATGTTTAGTAAATTGATCTGTGCTTTGTCGATATTTATAACTGCCGAAAAAAAAAACATTTACTTAAAAATCATAATTCTTTTTTTCAACTAAAAACCATGTTTTGCATTTGTTTTTAACCTTTTTGGGCTAGCATCCCCCACTCATTTTCCAAGTCCCTCACTGCCCCACAACAAATAAAATGAAGGTTAATTCCTTTCCTGAATATTTATGTTGATTTTAATTTTGTCACCCTTATAAAAAAAGCATGTCACTGAATAACAAATGGCTGATTGGGCTTAACTAGGGAGTTGGAACATTGTTAGGCTGATCATTAGTTTTCCCAGCTGACAAAATACCCATGAGAAAAAACATCTGAAATTAAGTTTAAAAAAATTATTTGGTACTAGCGGGCCTGTTACAGAAGTGTCAGTGTTGTGTGTTCAGAATTGTAGTTCAGAAAACAGTAAAAAAAAAAGTCCATTAAATGTTTTAAAGGCACGCCACCAATTGTTTTCTTAGTCTGACCAACAGTAACCTACGGTCACATCAAACAAAGAAAACAATCGACGTCTAACTACTAAGAAATTTGAAGGAAAAAATGTTTGACATTTTTGCTTGAAAAAAAGACTTAAAACAATAACAGTCTGCAGTTTTTAAAATGGTGGCTTTAATCTGAACTAAAAATCCTTTATTTTATAATAAATAAAGTATGTAATAACATTGTTAAATAAAGGATGTTTATGAATTAATTGATACATCTGTACTGATTTGATATAACAACTTTGTAACATTAGATGTCAGCAATGAGCCTTATCTGCCTTGTTAATGTGCATTTCTCTCTGTTGTGTGTGTCTCTCTCAGGTACCCACCGAGGCTGGGCTGCTGTTCAGATGCGCCTCCTCCATGAACTGGTGTATGCATCCCGTCGCATGGGCAACCCTGGCCTGTCTGTTCGCCACCTGTCCTTCCTGCTGCAAACCATGTTGGACTTCCTGTCTGATCAAGGTCAGCTCACAATAACCTCTCAGAAAGAGGCTTAAAAAGTAGCAATTTTTCACTTTTGTCTTCACTGTAGAATTTAAACCCTCTCAGGGGCTTCCAGCTTCATGTCCAACCTTCACAAAAATCTAGAAACAGCCACCCTGTCCTTTGAGATTGCAGCTTTATACCTTGTGCCTAATAGTATGAGATGCACAACAAAGCCGGCTATTTCTTGGCAGGAGTGCAACATTGTGCTCTGACCAGAAATCCTGTGCAGCCAGGAGATAGGGTTTTTACTGGAGCAGTGTAAGCCAGACGGTCCACTGGCCACACAATAGAGGCCAGCGTAATCCTTGGTTGGCTACAGAGCATGAGAATGGAAGGAGGTGGGGAGGAGAGGGAGACGAAGTATGAACAAGATGAAGCAAGCTCACAGCATAAAATATTAAAGATCAGAAAAGAGACTTCTGTAGCTGATTATACAAGCATCCTTAGAAACAGTCTTGCCCGAATAATGTTATTTTCTGCAGCCTTACATAAATCAAAGGCTAGAAAAATACTACCTAACAATGCAATTGCTACTGTTCTTGCAGAAAGCACTGACCTTGTAAGGTGAGTTTCTACTATAAAATCACAATTTAAATTTACTTAGTGTAACTTTCTGGGCTCAGAGCGCTGCTGTCTGCAGTTTAGGTGCCCTTCTTTTATGTCTCTACTCCGACTGCAGTGTAAGAACAAAAATGTCAGATAAGTTACTGTAGGTTACTTTATTTTATTAATTACCCACTGATGTATCTTGAAGTCTGCATATGTCAAGCATAGAAAACTATTGGGCAGGTATGGCTCTGCTGTAGTTAAAAGGAAATTTTTACCATATTTTATGTCCATATTCAGTGTTGATGGTAAATGTGATCAGTTATACCAATAAATTCCTCAGTACGTGCTACATTGACTGAAAAAGCTGAGTACTGCTGCAGATCTGTTCTTCTGGCACCCAGCAGTGTCATTGGTGTTAAGTAAGAACTACAGGCTTTTTCAGCTTACTTAGCTCAGGAGCTAAAGGGCAATGCACCCTAGTAAATGTAGGCGCTGCTCCAACTGGCAACTCACTACACAACAATCAGTTGTTATGAGACAGGTCTGGTAGAGATGGTTTGAAACAGTGGATACAGGCTTGGATTTCAAAGCTTTGAAAATTAATATTCATGATTCCTTCCAGTAAAAAGATAATGAAATTTTTTTTATGCAGCATAACAGTGACAGATATCATCAAGCAATGCTTCTAAACAAGTTGAATATTCACTGATAATTAATTTGAGTCTTTGCTGACACTAGAAATACCAGTGGTTTTACCCACAACTTTTGCATGTAATTGTGCAGGACTTTTTAATTTGCTGGAGCAGTTGAAAGAGTAAGAGAACTTAAAAAAAAATAATTGGAAAAGCTGTAGATCTTTTGGCTTGAATCGCATTTTCATTTTAATAGCATATACTTTTGTCATTTTTGCAAATATTTATTACACTGCCTATGATTGTGATGAAAATTTTTTTTTTCTTTTAGGCTAGAGGCTATCTACTTTTCTTTTTTGTGTTAATGTGTTCTCGCAACCTACAGAAGCAAAAACTATCCATTTATTTTTTCAAAGGCTGCCCTGATGCTGGTTATATTTTTACAAGTCTAAGCTTCTGTTACAAGAAATATTACTTAGATGTTTAATGAAAGCCTTAATTTTTTAGCAGCGCGAGGAGCTTCCTCTAGGTCATGACAAAGTGACCTAGTAGGGTTAATTATAACTGATTTAAGGATTGCCTGTGAGAATGACTTCAGTGAGAAGGACATGATATGGCAGAGTGAGATTTAAAAAAAACAACACTAAGGTGAAACAGGAGCAGCAGTGTGAGAAAAGGTCATGATTAAATGCTTTTAAACCAAGCTGCTGGCTGTAGAATGTGTGAATAAAATCCTTATAACTTTTGGTTTGCTATGTAAATGAAACATTTAATAAAACCACTGTGAAGGGTGAAAGTCTGAATTACGTGGTAGTAATGTCTTGATGAGTTTTTGATAAATAATCTGGATTAGGTGTTTTGGCAGAAATTCTTGATATATTTAGGGCGTTATTTGACATAACTGAAGCAAATGACCTTGAAGACCCCCTCCAGTGAAAATCAAATTTTTTACCATCCCAACATGTCTGTTTGATCTTTTTTACATCTAATAAAGTAAACTGGGATTAAATTTAGCAATCAGGTCAACAAGGGGGGGGCGGTGGTGTTGGCACATGCAATAGCTCGCCCCAGTGAAATAAA
Source organism: Acanthurus tennentii (assembly GCA_029783805.1). Classification (NCBI taxonomy): domain Eukaryota; kingdom Metazoa; phylum Chordata; class Actinopteri; order Acanthuriformes; family Acanthuridae; genus Acanthurus; species Acanthurus tennentii. The sequence goes on along the minus strand of JAPZDZ010000008.1, from coordinate 18,437,508 downwards.
CCTTGGTCAGTCAGGAAGAAGCCAACACAAGGTTGATTCATGTAACCGAATTAATAGCTGACACCTAACTTTGGCTTCTTATTAAAGCTACTGCAACTGCCATTGTCACAAAATATGATGCAATATTTAGTCAGATAAGAGGTAGAAGTGAGTGCTTTGTTCTCTGGCATCACCAGAATGTCAGCACAATGCTTAAACTGTTAGAATGATGTCAGGATATGTCGAAAATGATGTGTTAAACAAGCATTTAGTTTTTACATGTAGACTGGCCTTCAACAATTTAATAGTTAACTTATGTATAGTTCAAGTGTCAAGAATTTAGTCATGGTTGGTTTGGCAACACCTGTGTCTTTGATAAATTTGATAAAATATTACGGGTCGCAGAACTGTTGGAGCAGAAAACAAGCTATAATCCGATTAATAAAGAAGTCAGGCCAAAATTGGCCTTTTTTCTTCATTCCTTGAGCACACCTGATCTGATTTTATGCTGCACACGGTCTGTAGACTTCAGGGCACAGTGAACCTAAAAAGGTGTTGGTTGCCTGGCTGAGAAAGTAGCATGCAGCCTGTCGCCTCCAGCTCTAATTCTGATGGCTGACTGTTGTTACCCCTTCTTATGTCATTACTCCCTGCAATATTTCAAACTCATCTGCTGTCAGACAATGCTTAAAATATAACAGTTGTTGTGTATATGCATTCTGATGAAAGTGCAAGTTTACTGGCAACATACTTCATGTATCTACTTCATACTAAATGTGAACCCATGTTTCACCAGTTTAATGCTTATTTATTTGCAATTTATAAACATTGTTATATTTTCATCAGTAGATCACAGGCTCACTTTGCATTTATTTAACTTAACATAACGAATACTGCTTTAAATTTTAATCTGTGAGATTATCATTTTATTTATTTAATAAAACCCAAAGTATTTTACCAGTTTTCAGCTTTCTTTTAGCCTTTCAGCAGAACCTGATGTTTATCAGTTACCATTGAATTGGACTAATTTCCATTTTTCATATACAAGATGAAAAAACACTACCTGATTTATATTTTGGCTGCCATCTCCTTCAAAGAAGTCCCCTTTTGCAGTGGTAAACTGCTACAAGCGCTTCTGACACGCTTGGAACGCTCCCTGGAAATCCCATTCTGTAAGCGCATCAGACACCTTCTGTGATCTCCTCCCTAGTGTCACCTTCAGCGTCATTTTGGAGAAAAGGAAGAGGTTACAGGAAACCGAAATCCGACGGAAAGGTTGGGGATTGAAGACTGTGTTGTTGAGGCGCGTTATCACATTGGAGGGCCCAGTTGCCAGCTGCCACAATGCAGGTTGTCTGCACTGAATGTTCTTCCTCAGATGCCTGAGAACATCACTGTAGTGCTCGGCATTAACAGTTTGATCAAATTCACAATGCACAACCCTTACAGATACTAAGAAAATCATCAGCAGTGTGGTTACACTATTGACCTTATGGTCTTGGAGACTGTGTGCTCTTCCACTACAAAGACTGCTGTTTGATCTCTTATTAGTAGCAGTAGACACAACACAAGCAGTGATGACCCTTAATGTGAGCCTACTGAAGGAGATTCTAGTGTCCTTGCACACACGTTACTGTGCTCCGCCCATATTGTTTGCACAAAAACAACACTTTTCAACCGCAAATTGATTCGCTCTCCCCTGTGATGATTATTGATTAAGCGTATGATATGCCCCTAAAATAGCAGAAAATTACTGTGCAATTGATTTAGACCAGTTAGTCAATGGCAGAATCTCTCTCTGCTGCTTCAAGACTGCAATATGTCTGCAGTTTACCTTACAACACCTCATTTTAGGATCAACACCCTGTCCCTGATGTATGCTAAATTTGCACTGGTGTCTCTCTGGTGCTGTAATCCCTGTTGTCTAAGTGGTCTTTGTTGATGTAGGTGGTATTATTCATTCCCAGTCTGGCTGTGTTCCCAGGTAGACTGCCCACTGCAGTATAAACATTTACTCATCTAGTGCTCTAAGCTCCTGTTGCAGGTACACTGAGGTCACTAGTTGCACAACCAACTTAGCACCGAGCATGCACTCACCTTAGTGTACCTTTACCACGGTGGTTGCCAGATAAACATGAGCAGGATAACTACATGGTGACTGCTGAGTGCCTGGTGATTGGTGCTGTTGCTGTTTGTAGGGCTTCTTGATCTGACGCTAATCTAACTTTCAAAAAAGAAAGGAGAGAAAGGAGGGGATGGTATGGTATGGTAAGAAAAAAAGAGATGTTCAAGATTGAGCTAATTTTAACTACTTTGCACATTTGGGTAATTCAATCAACATCTTATTCTATGAGATCATATTTTTGTTTCACATATCTCTATAAAAGTAATAAATGTGTTTTCAGCTTTGCAGATACACATTTTTCAACTAAATCAAAAGAGATATAAATGTAGAAATTAGATCTAATCAAGCAGAAGTATAAAGTTGGAATAATTGGAAACACTCAAGTACAAGTACCTTGAATTTGTACTGAAGTACAGTAGTTGAGTAAATGTGCTTCATTACATTTGATCACTAACCACTTATCAGCAGACATTAACCCAAACTTAATATATTTTATATTGCCAAAATAACAAATAAACAAACAAACAAACAAACAAAAAACGTGATTGTTGTATAATTCAACAGGATTGAAAGCCTTGTTTCTAATGTTAGTGGTAGACAGTGATACAAATTTAATTGTTCAAAATCCTCCAACAACCAATTAGTGTACCTATAGTCGCCTGTAAAATTTTTTCAGTAAGTTGGAAATAAAATGGAGAACATGTCTTTTTATCTTGCAGTTTTTTCAAGTTTGTTTTAATTAAATGCATTAAATTAGATTTCTTCACTTGCTCATTTTAAGCTCATTTTGTCAAAATTATAATAGTAGCAATAGTCTATTAAAGCTTTTTACTTTTCCGCAATCATCCTGTTTACTCAGCTTTCTGTAAAGATTTATAATATATTTTCTACAACAAATTATTTCACTTCTGACTCATCACAGTAAGATTTACCAAAACAATTATAGTTATAATTCTGCTGAAGCCAGGAGTGTATCTTTGTTGCAATTTGAAATTCAAGCAGCTCTGATGATTGAACCAGAAGATGCGTGGAACAACATGCTTCACCTAGCAGTTTAATCTGGATGTATGAAATTAGACTCTCCTGCCACATTTATATGGCTGTTGGGATTTTTCTCTAGCTGAATGGGAGTGTCTTCATAAAGTTTAAAGCAGTTGCAGTGGACAGATAATGTTCAAGGGGCACTGCCCTTGTTTCCCACACCAATTTCAGTTTATCAGTCATTAGAAGTTAAACTCTGCCTTTGAAAACAGTTGTACACAATTTTCTGTGCGTCTGGAGGAGCTTTGTCATGCGTGGAGAATTACATTGATGATGTTATCAGGGTTATCTCAGATGGCTGTAAATGACACATTTTTAATAATTAGAAACCAGGAGCAAGGAGTTCAAAAATACATTTGCACTTATCAGGCTCTCTGTGTTACAAAATATGTTATTGTGTGTCATTGCCATTAAAGACTAAATGTATTTATTAGGGATGTCAGTGGATTAAAATTTTTAATTGCGATAAATAGCATTAGTGTCCTGAGTTAACTCAAATTAACAAAAATTAATTGCAATTTTTTACCCTGCTCTATATGTAACTTAACAAGATATATTATTGTGTTTCTCATACTCTAGGAAAAATTGGAGAGGACGATAATAATTCCTTTGTGGAAATATTCTATTTTTATTTTCATTGGAACATTCCAAAACGATTTCGTACATATACTGTCCAGATACTCTCCAATCATGTGGTATTTAAGACTGGACGTGCTCCGGTGGTTACTTAGTTCACATTTACAATAAATACAAATTATTTTTGTTTTGTCCAGAGAACCGTCAGGCAAAACTTTAAAGCTAAACTTTCCGTTTAAAAGTCCCTTTTCTGTATCCATTTCTGTTTTGTAACTGTTTGCAATGTTATTTTAGTGCCACTTCCTGAAACTACGGGAGCTGGCAAGGCACAGACCGTGCATGCGTTAATCGCGCGTTAAAAAAATTGGTGCCGTTAAAAGGAGTTTTTAGTAACGCGTTAACTTCGACAGCCCTAGTATTTATTTCTCTGATCTCTCGAGTCCACCAGCCTTGTGGTACATGAAAGAACCAAATTTGTGAAATAAGCCATTGTTACATTGTTACACTAAACCTAGGCCTGGGCCATTATCATATCCATTTCATTGCAAGAAGTCAATATGTTTTTTCTGTGCATTTGACAATTTTTGTAAAATCACAAAAATAGAGATATAAAGTCTGTGCTTACCTTGAAATACTGATTTTAATTCCAGAAAGATTAGCTTAGTTTCCAGTCTACAAGGATTATGTTTTTGATTGTTATGTTTATCTTTTTGATGATTTATGTTCCACTGACGTTTTTTTGCTGCTGGCGTCTTGCTAGAAATACCAGTCTGAAAAACCTAAATTATTCATAAGACTGTTGACTTGTCTTTGTGTGTTCTGTCAGTAGTTTTCATTTCACAATACAATTTAATACATCTCCCTTTGAAAATGTTCCCACAGTCTGCACTGTCTTAAAAGTTGTTTTGAGCTCCGTTCTCCCTCTTCCTGGTAATGATGATAAAGTAGTGCTTAAGAATGAAATATTTCAGAAAAGCAAATACGGAAATCTCAAAGGGAGCCTCTTCTGCTCTTTTGGTGTTTTTAATTTCGTCAAATAGTAAAAAATCTTAAAATTGACAATTTTTAATATACCAATAGTGGTAATCTCTCAGGTTTATGCGAAACTCCTCAGTGTCAGGTGAAAAAAGCAACATAATGACTGTATATTTAATTCAGTATACAATCCAGCAAGACCTAACCAATGATGCTGACAGCTGCATTAATGCTTACCATAACCAAAACCAACAAACAAGTGGCACTCCCATGTACAAAGAGCTGTAAAACTGTAAACACAACCAACACAAGAGTGGGCTTTTCTCCATGGATCATTAAAATTTGCTTGAGCTCTAATGCCCCATTTTGTGGAAGAGAGGAGACGCATCAAATGAGCAGTAAGATAGAGAATGAGGCAGACAGAACAGTTTGTGCGTTGCAGCATATTTGACAGACTCTGGTTTAGGTGCGTTATCAAAAATAAATGAATGCATTGTTTGCCCTTCACAGATTGTCCCCCTCACCAATTTCCCTCATATTCTATTACTTTTCACGGAGCGTAATCTCGCATAGCAGTTTCCAAACAACGTCAATTGACTCTCGCTTCTTTACAAATTACACCCAAACTATCCTCACAATATAGGAAGCATTAATATGGGAAATATGTACAGAGATCCTGTAAGAGTACATCAGCCCTCTCATTACTGTCACACTTGTTTCCATAATATTAGCTTATCCCATTGTTCATTCAGAAATAAATGCTAGAACATGTCAAGCTGTTGAAAATGCAATGTTAATAAAGTTGTTACCAGGAAAGAAGAACCACAAAAAAACATGTTACATAAAGGCAGATTTGAAATGTGCACATTTCAAAAGTGTCTCCCTCCTACTCCCCTGTCTTATACTCAGGTGATGTAAGCTCAGTTTTTGTAGAGCCTAGGATTTAGAGCAGACTTTTACTCATGCTGCCTTTCATCCAGCCCTGAGTTGTTATTCTTCTTCTTGACGGTTGACACTTAGAGGTGAGATCCTTTCTTTTGGGGAACTGTATGAAGTGCTAACAACATTACCTTTTCTCTTCTCTTTTTGAAAAGGTTGGACATGTTTCTTTGCTTATCTGGACAGTGTGTTCCAGCTGTCAGACTAACAATGTGCAAGAAAGTAGTCCTGACAAAGGACAGCAAAACAAATGTTTTGCTGTTGGTAAAGCCACAGTCGTACACCACAAACACTACAGCCAGTGCCCAGCTGACCACTGCTGTGCATATATGTTCTGTTGGGGGGGGAAATAAGTGGTCAGCAGTCACAATTTGTATTCCTCAGTGTATTGCTGGAAGATAAACAGAAAAAAATTACCAATGTAAATGCTGCTGTGAATGTCTTTTGTACCCCCTGAAAACGTTGCCGGCAAGTACAAGAAGAAATTGCACTGTATGGGTGGTTGATGATTTAATCACATACTGTTTTGTCACACACTGCATCCACAGCTACTTCATCACACTGAATGGCCCATGCCTAAAGCAAAAGTGATGCTTTAAGACCATGAGGACTTGTGAGGGCAAAATTTTGTCATCAGAGGGTGTAAATGTAGGATCTGTGGAGACATTTGTGTACCTCCTTGAGACAGTAATCAGCCCTGCATTAAAACAATGAAGAGGCAATTGATCTTCCACACAATCTTACAGAAAAGTGCACCGACTTGTATTTGATTGGTCCAAGCACCGCTTTGCTTAAGTGCCCTTTTCTACAGGAGACCCAAGCATTTTTTTTTGCTGAGCACTCAACATTGACTGTCTTGTCATCAACAAACTAACTGCTTTCACCTAAATGACACAGCTGTGTATTTGCTGGCAGTCTGAATACAGCAGAGGCCAGTGGTGCCAGTGGTGCTGGGTACACTACAAGAGCTTTGGGCAATGGTCAGCCTCTGTTGCTCAACAACAGTGCCTGACAGCTCTGTGCATCAGCACCTCAGTTGTTGTACATGAACAAGTGTCATTATAGAACAGGACATTATTTTACTTGTGCCATATTAGATTAGATGTAACAAACTCTTATAGTTCATTTTAACATACATTTGGTTACATATTTATATTTATTAAATATACAAGCAAGGAGAGTTTGTTCTCCTTTACAAACTCACAAGATCGTGGTGTTTAGTTTTCGGCTGTAGTCTTTGCAGTGTGTGCAAGTGCATCTTTTGCTGAGACACAGACAATGTTAGGCAAAGAAACACTCAGCCGTCTTTGCTAGTAGTTCTTTGATGTCAGTTTGGTGTGTCAGAGCCTTAAAACTTCATGAGGTAATCTCATAAAGAGTTATAGATCCGTATGAAATCTTTGCCAGTAAATGACCTTCTCTCCTTGATGGACACTCTTGAAACTTGCAGAGCCAAAGAAAATTGTACGGCTGGGTGAGCAGTAATTGTCCCTCAAAAGGTATTGATGGTACAATAAAAGTTACATTTTCCCTTGAAGGCTTGGGCGGTTACTGCTGAGAGAGACAGACCTCTCAGGTCATTAATGTCTGGTTAATTCATATCACACAAAGATAAAACCTGTAAAGTAGAGTATCTGGATGTCAGGAACGTTAAAGGGGATTGTGTTATATCCCAACTGTTGCTTCCTGATCTTTGGATAAATGTTTCTGTAGATTTCTTTTATGCACTCTGGCAATAAGCTCATTCATTTTTCTGCTGTTATGTGCTCCTACATTTGCAGAGAAGAAAGAAGTGACACAGAGTCTGGAGAACTACACCTCCAAGTGTCCAGGCGGAATGGAGGTCATCACCCTTCCTGATGGCCTGAAGCTCCCACCAGTGCCCTTTACAAAGCTCCCCATTGTCCGGTAAGACAGGAGTGTGAGTGATTGTTGCTGTCAAGCATTTTGTCATCTGCTGTCTTATTTTCAATGTGGCAAAAATATCCACCAAAAAGGTATCTAGAGTCATTATTATGTTGACACATAAGTTTGTTAGCTATTATTACTGCAAAAAGATTATGTGAAAAATAAAAAAAAAACTCTGAATTGGTGCTTGTAATATTGATTGCGTTCCAAATTAGGCTTTTAATTACTCTCTCTTGGAATGCCAAATTAAGAACCATTTCTCAAATTGGGTATATTGGGATTTGTTCTCGTTAAAATTGGTGAAACTCATACAGTTTTGTAATTATAAAACAATAATAATAATTTTGTCAACAAATCCAATTAAAAGACCAAATCATCAACAGCATCTTGACTCTAAATACCATCCTTGTTCTCCAGTCTGTTTGTTACAATAATATTATGAGTCCTTAAAAAATGGTTAATGATTACTTGTTTTTATTACAAAAAAGATTATTTTCCTAATGCACCTGTGCACAGTAGGTTTTAAAAAAACTATGTTCTAAGTGATGACTGCTAAATCAAAATGGACACTGCATTTTTTTCCTCATGTGTAAAAAGAAAAATCAGAAACCTTGTGATCTAGATGCTTCCATCTTTTGCTGTGGACATCTTTGAGCCAAAGTCTGTGCAGGCACTGAAGGCCACCCAGGCAACTGCCTGACTCAATATAGCAAATGAGCAAATGAGCAAATTAAACTGAAGAGGAGGAGCACTGCTGTGTGTTCCTGATTAATAGCAGATGGGTTGCTGGTGGGTGAAATAGGCTAATACATCATTAATAAGTTAAGTTTATTAAATACCTACAGCGATTTCACCACAGCACAAACAAAAAGCACATCTCCCCCTTACAAGGCACAGCAGCAAAACTTTATTGATTAATTAAATACTCCGACACGTC
>JAPZDZ010000008.1:18391005-18416392 GCA_029783805.1 Acanthurus tennentii | reverse complement strand
GACCAGGCTCAGGGTTATAAACGAACAGTGCTGTGGTTACCCTGAAGGTTTAACATGTGAGACAGGGAATAATTTTGCTTCACTATCAGGTCTCTTTTTATTTTGTGGTAACCTTGTATATTAATAATTATCTTGCAATCAAGTATCTTTCTGATTTAAAAAAAGAGGACATTACTGTGGATTTGGCTAAAAATCACGAATGATACACACTGTAGTTGTTCTATAGTAAATTGTCATGTAATATTCAGTATGGATCAGTATGGAAGCTAGTTCATCCCTTAATGTTGAGCAACATTTTAAGAAATAACAGTGTGACTGTTGCTGAAACTGTAATTGAAACATCAGACTCTAACCTTGCACTCTTCCCAACATTAATCCCACTGTTGAGAGTGACTTTGGCCATAGTAACAGACTTCTAAAGATTATGAATTCTGTTTCCAACTTATAGCAAAAAGTGTATTTTAAATTGATATATTGCCTGTGGCTAAAATAGATAATATTTTTAGAATGAATATGGATATACACTTTTGAAGTGTCTGTGACTTAAACTGGTAAACCAGTGCGGATAATGATAGTTATCATTGTTAAGCACGTGTTCAAATTACTTCAGGATTGAAGTAATGTTTAAGAATTGCAGGTATAACTCAAACAGTGTTCTGGCTGTTAAATCACCTAGAAACACAAAACTAAGTTTGTCAGAGTTGCAGTCTCTGAGTGTCGCAGGTGCAACAGTTTTCATGTACACCCTTTAAGGTATATTGATATTTTGGATGCTGTAACTGCAGGAAATGAAAGAGGAGAAATCATGGGTTAAATTACTCCTAGAAAATAACAGGTAATGCACCTCATCGGAGTGTTGTAAATCATTCTGACAGCGGGGCTGCTGCAGAATCCCCTTTTTGGGTCATGCCTGTAAGTACAGCAGTTCAGCAGCTTTTGATGTGGAAAATCTTTTTTATTCTCCAGTGTTAAGAGAGTACTGTAGCAGCTACATGAAGCAAATAGAATATAATATATGGTCTCTTGGGTGCTTTCACCGAGTCCACGGGTAGCCCTTCAGCTTTGACTTCAGTCGCAAAGGTGCCTCATTGACTTCTCAGTTATCTCCTTGCCTCCAGCAAAAAGCTGCAGTTCTTGCAGCTGATCCTCTTCACAATACTAATAACATCTATGTTAAACACTTCAGCTTTTGTTTGAGGAAAACAACTAATGTAATGCAATAAGTGCATTTTGCTGGTATAGCTGCAAAACCATTTAGATGTTTCTTTTTTTTTTTCACTGAAAAATGTTTTGCATTATTGCCTCTTAAATGTCAGGGGGAGTTAATTTGTGTTGACCTGCTGTCCAGCTCAGAAAAAAGGTACAGGGAGTTGATGATAACCTGCATTTAAATTTAAACCTCAGACAGAGTGTTTGGTACATATTAAAATGACCAAACTGTACATGAGCCTCTGCAATGAGTCATGATGATGTTGTAGCAAAAGCAGACAGCTTCCTGGATCATTTAGGTCGTTGCTACAGTATTTACAAGACTTGCAAAACAAATGCCAGCAGCTCTTTAAACTTCAAGCGTCAGCCACAGCTGATTTGCCTTTGGCGGCTGATAAAACACTGTGCCATAATTTCACTTGCTGAGATGTGGCCAGAGACAAAGTAAGACACACAACTTGAACTTACAGAGAATAGAGAATGAGAAGTTCAGTGCTCTATGTGATTTAGTGTGTACCTACGCTTTTAATGACTTTGAATAATTACATGGATGTAAGAAAACTTTCTGGTAAATATGCCAGTTTAAATCATCATCAGCACCTCAAATCAAATCAAATCAAATCAAATCAAAGTTAGGGAGAACATTGTAAACTACACTACACTACACTAATCTCCGGTTTTTTATTGACCCAAGAATTGTTGTTTAAAACATGACAGAAGTATAATGGGAGTGTTTGCACCACTTCAGATGAGCCTTCACCATTGTTTGCCATTTGATATATCTTTGCTTATTTTCTTAGAAATCTTTATTCCTATTGAGCCCTTTAAGGGCATAAAATTCAGGAAATGAGTACATTTTCCTCCCCTGAAGTTCTCCCTCCTCCACAATAATGAACAGGTCAGCCCACACACCTCAGCCGATGTCCAAAGAGGAACTGTCCAGCACTGTGTCCGTCCAGCTTTTCAATGGAGAAACCCAGCAGCTGACCATCACTTTGGAAAACATTGGATCTGAGGACATCGAGTCTCTGGAGCTCACCTCGAAGATTGTCAGCACCAAAGGTTAGTGCCTCTGTCATGATAAACAAGGCCGTATGTGTTGATTCGACTTTTTGCTCTTATCTAAGACATCACTGACTGAGAAAGCTTTAAATTTTGTTAGTACAGTACAAGAAAAAAGGCAGTTTGTGGATTAAAAGCCTGTAGGTGTGAAATAAGTAATAAATTTCAACATGCTTAAACAAACTATAGTGTGTTGAGATTATTGAAGTGTGTACATGTAGGATTCCTTATCATACTGTTTTAGTCAGGACAGCTTTTGATGTACTTTATCTCCCACTGAGTTTCTGCTGCAGCCTCTTGCAGTCCATGCGTCCGCAGTGCCACAGAGGTCACTTACCCGTTGTCTTTGGTTCTACATCTTTCATGCCCCCGTGGCTTTTCACTCTGTGTTCCATCTCTTTGTTCAACACCTGCTCGGGTCCTCAGATCTCTGCAGTCTCCCCTCACTCTGACTCACTGTCTGTGCATTTCCCTTTTGCCTTTTTTGTCTGTGTCTCGCTGTCTGAATAGAGCAGCTACATTGTTAAAATAGGCAGCAACATTTCCAAAGATACCACTTTCTCATACTTTAACCCACGGCAGGCCTTTCCAGTGCTACCTGAGGTCAGCAGGCCAGCCAGATAATAAGAAGTACTTATAAAATAATGTTTAAAATCCCACTTTGTGGTAATGTACTGCTTTTGAAATCACTTTGTAAGAGGACTCCAGTAGACATCATGTAGTGCAACATTATTGCAGAGTTGGGTTTTTTATACTGTGTCTTTGCTTTGCCCTTAGAGGTTTATTTGATCTGTTATGTCTTACGTCTGACATGACATGCAGTTATTTTCATACACTTCATGTGAGGAGCAACCAGCCCAACCCTGCTGATCTCTGGCACCAACTGATATCACCTAGGAGAGAAGAACTTGAGTGGCACAAGATTGTTGAGGCTGATATTAATGTGAATATTTAAAAGTTTTACAGATCTGGTGACAAAACATTGACAGACATTTTTTGGCACTATTAAAGTCCCTTAAGTTTAAGTTTAATTCAAGTTAGTGATGCCTTTCTTTTGCAAATAATCTTTACAGTCCCCTCTAGTGGAAGAACTATGTAATGTTGCAACTAAATTACCTTCAACAGATCTTTAATGCTTTTGTATTGCCGTCCCTTTTACTTATTCCAGTGATCCCCAACTGTTTGTGTCCCGTACCTCTCCACATATCACTGGACACACTGAACCATCTCAGATATTTAAAAAGGAAAGAGGAAATTATGATTTGACTGAAAATGTCTCATCTGTTATATGAGTAAACATTAAGTAAAAGGACTACGCAACAATAAAACTTTTGAAGAAATTCACTTAAATTAAAAAAATGATGGGCATCATATTGATGATACTAATGATAATGCTTTTTTTTTAATGCACAATGCTCTTTTTTTATTTAGAATTTTGGTTCCCCAGTCTAGACAGGCAGTGTGCTCTTTTTGTCTTTGTGCTTAAATAAATATTTCATATGGAAATGGGACAGAGCCTTTGATACAAGGGATAGTAGTTTGCTATTCAACGTATCAAGAGCTTTGTCTTGTTGTTTTTTAATAGGCCTGTAAAAATGTTGTGTGTGCCTTTAATTTAAAAGCAATGCTTTTGCTTTCATCGACCAGTTGAGTCCAGTGTTTCTGTTATCCAGCAGACACAGAACAGATCTTTGGCCGTGAAGTTATGCCTGTCTTTTGGACACAGCTATTTTCCCACACATAGTGTCATCGTTATTAAATTTGATTACCTCTGCTTTTTCCTTTTGTTTCCCTAACATGTGTAAGTGAGCCAAGTAAGTGAGTGATTCAACCTAGGAAATGCAGTAGATTTAGGATAAACCAGGAAAAATCCTATTCTTCTGCTCTTTACAGTGTTCAGTCTCTCAGTGATAAGCAGAGGAGGTGGTGCTTGATATTAGAATATGTGGAATTGATCTGACATTTTCAAAGTGGCACTTCAGCTACCGTACTATCATATCCTTTATCCAAGGCAGCCTCTTTCAATCTATACTGCTCAGCTGTAATTATTTCTTTCTCTTCATGCATGTCAAGGACTCTCTTGCATGTAAAAATAAGAAAATATGTGGCGACCAGTTCTCATATAGATTTTACAGTCCAAAGACAGTGTTAAGAGAGAATTAGAGAATCAGAAGCCCTCACTCTTAGGTGGATGAGATTTAGCCTGTCAAAAATTACCTTTAAATGACTGCAGTTGAAATTGTCAGTGATTTGAAGACACTCATCCAGTGACTGTGTGCCTCTGAGAGCCTCCCTGCTTCTCACATACCCTGCTCTCTGCTGGCCAGGCTCCAAGGTACGATGTAGTTCCTCTAGTTAACAAGAGTTCCTTTGAAACAGAACCGTTGTTGTGGTTGTTGGATGTGATTTAGGCTGCAAATATAGTTTTGCCTCCAAGGGAATGTTATTTTCAGAGTTGGATGAACAAGTAAAAAGAACTGACTTCTCTTGAATTAGAAACACCATCTGTAGTTTAAATCAACAGACTTAACAAATAATTTAAAGTTAAATTAATGGTCTAAGACTGTTTACAATAGGCAGCATTACCATGGTAGTCTTATTCCTGTAATTAATGCAAACACAAGCAAGCATTACCCAATTTAACCTGATTCACTAAAGGTAAAAAGAAAAGCTTACAGGAGGAGGTGAGAGTGATTCTGGAGAAGCCACTTATCACCTACAGTGACTTGGTGGCCATCAACTGTGGTCCTCAGCGTTTTAAAATGAAGTTAATCAACAATCTTTTCCAAAATCAACTATCTCACCTTTAATCTCTCCATCCCATTGCCATAGTGATGTTACATATATGAAAAAATGTTTATACAGTAAAATAGAATTAGATAAATATGTAAAACTTCAACATCCCTTTCCCTGTCCTCTTCCCCTCCAATTATTTACTCACAGGCCACTCAGGCTGTTGGGCTTGTGAATTTCGATGATCAAAAGGCAATGAAAAGTCTTAAAAAGTGGAAAAATTAGTTTTTTGTTTCAGTAGCAGATAAAACCGTCAAAAATAGAAACCACAAGCAAAGTTCTTCCTCTGACACTTTCTTCTTTCATATGTCTTCTAAATAAATAATCATCTTCATCTTTGTTTTCAGGTTTCTCTTTGTTTTCTGCCTTATCTTCCTCCAGTCGTCTCAAGCCGCTGTCTTCTTTCCTTTATGTTCTTATCTTCTTTAGTTTCTTTTAATAAATCAGACTCTAATATTTCCCAGACTCTCTGTTTTTTTCCATCTTGCATCATCTCTGTTTAGAGCAGGGATTCCTCACCAGGACACCCAGTGACCGGAGCATTTGTTCTTTGAAGGTTTCACATTGAAAATTCCGTCCTTTACATGCTTTGCTTTGGCCCATAATATGACTTGGTAGTGTCCCCTAACCCCAGCCTGTGTTCTCAAGAATAGTCTACCTTGTGAAGTTTAACCCCTCAGCACATTGCAGAGGGGGGTAATATGTAACTGTTGCTACAGTATCTGCTTGCTAGCATTGTTAACTTTGCGGCTAGCTGACTGCATGAAGCACTGGGTAGTGTTTTTCACACTGTATCACTGTACCACTGGACCACAGGCCCGAGAGGGACCCAGCTGAGAATGCTGTTGGTGAACTTGGCAAAACAGACAGCAGAACCAAAGCTAGCGAGTCAAGGTTTCATCCGAATGCTTAGCAAATGCCAGTGTTGTGAATCAGGTCCGCAGTGTCCATCCTGTTGTTATCAGGTGGTGTGAGAGGCAGAGACTGGGAGGTGGATTCTGGGGATTGGGGATAAGGAGTGGGCTCAGGAGATGGTGAATTGTTGGCTCTGCCTTCGAGGATCCAAAAAATTCACGTCCAGAGGCTGCGAGATGTGAGATGTGTGTGGTGGCAGGCACAGGAGAATGTATAACCAGTGAGAAAAAAATAGCTCCCAACACTTCAAAGACTTTGTCAGGTTGAAAGCTTGCTCTATTGTCAATTAAAATGTTGAGAGCTCATGCAGCTATTTTTTCTTACTGGTTACACATGTATATTCATCCTGCATCGTGCCAAAACACGGGCTGCTTTTGCACGCAGCACCTGCTCCACTGTGTTAGGCACAGAAGAAACACATCCTCTCTCTGTACCCCCCAGATCCAGGTGAGATTGATGACCACACATGACATGCAGCAGTGTGTGCTCCTAAAGGCTGAACTTCAGGGATTGCCAGACAAACTGCTTCCTCAAAAGCTCACAGTTCATGTACCCCGCTGGCGACTCCCACAGAGAGTGCACAGTACCTCTTCCTTGTTATAGAGACCCCCTGGATATTAGTTAGTAGTGGCATTGAGGAGCCTGAAGTGTTTCTTGATTGGCCCTCACTTGGCGCAGCATGACCTGCCACTGTTGATGATGTCCTGGGTTTGGGCAGTAAGCAGTGAGTTTGCAGCCCCCCTGAAGTTAAGCCACCACGTCTGGGTGGACTCAGGTGTGTCCAGACAGTGGAAGTTGTTTCCACAGGTCAGCGGAAGACAGAATTCAACAGAGCTCCATCAGTAAATGTCATCTTAAGGGGTGTAAAGCTACCTCTGAAAATAGGCAGTTTTCACTGTCTTAGTACCTCTGTCTGAATTTCTGCACCCCAAACTGCACAGCTGCCTGCCACAAAGTGAGCCTGCCAGCTTTTATCTCCTGTATGGTCTGTCCCACAGCCCCAGGGGTCCATTTACTCATTTCCACTCCCTCAGGAATAAATTCAGAATTTGGTTTCATGTTACATATCATGTTACATTACCAAGCACCAAGCATATGTACGAAAACCACATGCAAAGAAAAATCCATTCACCTTGAACCAAAATATCACAGCATAATTTCTATATCCACCTTTCTTTACCATCTTATTGCACCTGTAAAGGAAATGTAAAAATATCTCTGTCTCATTCTCTCTTTTCCTCTCGCTCTCTTTCTCACACACACACACACATTCATGCACTTACCTACCTTTTATATTGTGGCTCTGTATTGTCTTGTGTCCCTCTGACTGTCTGTTTTCTCTCAGTCTCCCTTTTTAGTTTCTGCTTATGTTACATTCTATTAGTATATTTTAAAGGAAAAGACTTGCAGCATTCTGTATTTCCTTTCATTATTATAAGATGCAATGTCATGTGTTTTATTGATATTTAATAATGGCAGTCTTATTCTATCTAGTATAATTATATTACTACACAAATGAACTGAAATGAATGAAAACTGACTTCTTCTTCTCTATTTCTTCATCAGTTGGCAACTCAAAAGACTAAAGTCTGTTGCCGTGCACGTAAAATACAGGGATTCCATTCAAAAATGATAAAGTTGGATTTTCACATCTCCAGTTTAGTATATTGTTACAATTTCACATCAAAATAACTTTTGTTTCCCCCCATTATTCTCTGCTGTGCTTGTCCTTGAGGGAACTTAGCAGCAATGTCTGGACACTGGAATAATGTTGTTATCAGTATTCTGGGTGTCTCTACCTTTGCAGGCAGTATTGTTTTAGCTACAAACTCCCCAAACTGCCTCAGACACGCAAAAAGGGTCCCAATACTGTCCTTATTAATATACATTTAGTGTTTATCCTTTTTATTAACACACATGAGAATATGAACAAGGTGAAAATATGAACCTTAGAATGTGTTTACTTGTTTCACCAGTAGTATATTTTAAATACCTGTTGTTTGTTCTTTATTTCTTAGTTGGACTTTTTTCTGATCATCATGCCATCTAATCTGTCTTATCTATTTTAAAGAAACAACAACTGTTATTATACATACAGTTCCTACGCAAGCTACATATTTTCAGCGACAGCCAAGAGTGCGCTCTTTTTTGACAAAGTCATCTCCTCACATGCTGGATTGCACCAGGCTTCAGCACAGCACAATGGTGGAACCCCAGTGAACAATTAAGCACACCACATCTAAGCTGGGAGACCTTTGAAGGCCATTTTAATGTCAGGTCAGCCTCTGTCTGCAGTGTGTCACAGGAGTCATTTTAAAAATTTAATATGGATTCACTTTGTTCCCAAAAACTATTTGTGAGATTGTTCGATGCCGAGACTGTTTAAGTGCCTGTAATGAATGTCAAGGATGCGCTTTTACCACAAACATAATTCAAGAAATTTCCCCTTGTACGTTAGCAGCTAATGTATTTGAGATTTGCATTTGTTAGTACAGACAGACCCTTTGTGAACCAAGCTGAGAGTGCATGAAGATCAATCAAATATTTGCATATTTGAAAAAAAAAAAGAGAGAGAAACATGCCACATATGTCCCCTTTTTCGTTAAGATGTGTCAGTAAACTCCTCAGGAGATTATGAAAAGTTGTAAAAGCTGGCTTTAACCCTCACAAACAGGTATGACTGTTATTTAGATTTTTTTTCAGCTGGTCAGCTGGTGAACAGCACATGAACCTCATACTCTAAACAACAACCCTTGTTAGCTTTCCGGCTAAAGTCTCCTTCTTATCCAACACACAAGCATATACACGCATCTTCCTCTGCACCTTGCCCTGTTTATGAAGTGCTCAAACAAGCATACACCGGGGAAAAGAGCACTCATGTCAGTTTACAGGCTAGGTAGCTAATTAGCTGTTCAGCTGCAGCGCATTTAACAGCGTGTTCACTGAACTGCAAATGTCACATGGTTTGGGGAGATGTGTTGTCATTACTCTACAACACAACTAATAACACTCACTCTGTCCATTGCTTGAAGGCTTCACTGCAGGAGATTAAACTCAGCCATGGATCTGTCCTGCTAGCCACTGAGACCAAAGGGAGCATTATGGATTTTCCCCATAGCTTTTGTTCTTTGTCTTAGTAATGAAAGTCTGATAATATTAGATTTAACAAACCCTTTACATAGTCTTTGTAAACAACAAGAAGATAACAAGTTATAGTTTCAGTTAAACTTTAAGGAAACTTTATGTAATGAAACTATAGTGGATAATAATGTCTGAATACCAAAAAAAGCTGTGACACCGGGTAAAAGGTAAATAAAAACAGAATTTAATAATTCATAAAGGAAGTTTTTTCACCATCAATGGTTTTATGAAGTGTGAAGAGTTTTATGCTTTTAAATTAGAGTCGGTAGAAAAGCTGAGGAATCTCTGTCTTCTGTAATATGCAAAACAGCACAACTCTTTGCAAGCTCTGTATAACAAAGGGTCTAATAGACTGAGTGAGTGTAATAGATGAGCTGCCTTCGAAATAACCCATATTTGCAGAGTATTGTTTCAGTTTGTTCCAGAGGCTTATAATTAGCACATATTGGTGTTTACTTGTTTCTGCACTGCAGCTTTTCTGCAGCCTATGTGTTTCTTGTGTCTGGTTGGCAATTCAAAAAGGTGCTATGTGTTTTATAAAAATCAAATAAGTTCTTTAAATGTCCATTAAAAAAATTTGAAGTATCAAAAAATAACAGTTTAGCCAAATCTATACATTCCCTCAGAGGAGCAGCAGCTGAAAGGACCACAAGGCACAATGCAACCTGCTAATTGCACTGCAGTGCAATTGATCATCCAGTTCATTTCTTTGTGCAACTTTCCTTTTTTTTGTGATATAATCTCTAAAACCACCAATTTTTCAAGCAGAGCTTCAAGTGCTAAAAAATGAGCCCAGTCCTTAAAGACATTAACTCATTTAAATAAATGTGTATTTTTTAATCTTGTCAATCTAATTTTACTGGTGTTTTAGCTCCTTCTTTAATTTATGGTGAAAAATCAATCATTTAAAATGTTCTTTTTTAAAAGTGGTTGGTAATGATGGATACAGCTCTCTGAAAATCACCACCTAGAGCTAAGGTAACTCCAGTGACTTTTTGCTTTTGACTGCATGGCGTCCCAAATACATTGAAAGTTTTCAAGAGTTTCTCTAAAGCTTTAACACTTTAATCACTTCTGAGCAGGTGACTGTTTGCTGGATACATAAAACTTTGTCTCTGTTCAAAAGCCATTAACATAGCATGTCTTTCATTATCCCTTTGCATGTCTGTACTTTGCCACAGAAAAAAGGAGCAAAGAAGTACCTCACATTCAACAATTTCTTTCAAATCCTACAAAAACGAAAGAGCAGCTGTCATTACATGCTCACATTACCCACAACTGGCTATTTTTAGTGGCTATATCATTAATTCATCTTTTGCACCTGTAAGCCTTCGTCTTTGGTGGCCTCTCATTTATCATTGTTAAAGCTCAGAAATAGAATCAATTATTCATGGCGCTCATATTAAAACACACTTTACAAAGTGCTTCCCCATTAATACATTACATGACATTGGATAGAAATAATAACAATAATAAAAATCACAGCAAAATTACATTATGGGAGGAATATTGATCATAGGCTGAAAATAAACCATGGAATTATTTAAAATTGGCTAACAAGCAAAACAATTATTGTTCAATTAGATTCTGTCGCTCAGCATATCTCTCCATCTCTATCTTATCGCCTTTACATCACCGTAGAAAAGCGTGTATGCCTGGGCATAAACATATATAAACAATTCTTGGATGAATTATCATGGAATCTTGTGCAGAAATGTATGATTACCAGACGGTAAATAAGAATAAATTAGTTCTAGCAGTGTGATCATTACATGTTAGCATAGTGTGGTTTATGTTAGGCTTACATCACTGCTATAAATTGCCTAAGAAAGCCACTGGTGAGGCTGTGGATTCTGAGTCTTGCACATATGGATTTTCTTCCAATCAGTTAAGAAAACCTGATAAAACAGTTCTACGCAGACCAGAGTTAAGATGGCCTCTCTGAAACCCTCTGCATTTGCTGTAGCTAAATAAATAAAAAAATTAAAAGTAGAAAAAATATTTAAAAAAAATAGAAAGGACATGTGGAGCAAAAAACCAACAAACACAACAACATTATTATTTTTGCTGCAGCCATCTTGACACACAAGATAGTTTAGTTTTGCAGAAAAATATTTTTTTAAATGACAAATAAAACTCTGAAATACAACAATCTTTTTATCAAATTAAACTGAATCGTCTCTTAATAGGTTCAAAGCCTCAGTCAGACCTCTAGGTCATCATTGCTACCTTATTGCTCTTCTGTGCATATTTACATCAACTCAGCTCAGATGTAGTCTAAAATACTTTCACACATTCATATCAAGTCTCAGGAGTAACAGAACACTTTACAGTGAGCAGCCTACAGATGAGCTAGTACATCATTATCTGTATCTGTATCTGTTTACACAACCAAACTATAATTACGAAGCATTAGTTCTGGTATCATGGCATTTTGTGGACACAGCTATCAAGGATTATCTAGGATTTTCCTTCACAGGAGTACAAGTATTAGCACATTTTACACAGATTATACTTGTGCTTGTAAAAAGTACATTATCTGTACTGGATAAACATAAACTCGAGTACTAGCTCCACCTTACAGCCCATCATCTAGGGAAGTAAAGGAGGGTATTAATATTGCTTCAGTGATTTTGTTACAGTGTGCAGAGCTTCCTTTGCAGGTTGAGTCTACCTTCATGCTAACCCACACTCACTGTATTGATTGCTTTCACTTGTTACACCCAGAGCCCTTTGTTCCCTGATTACTTTTTGACTTAATGAGAAATTGGATGTTCGGTGGCTCCTAAATTTGTAATGAGTATTGAGTTGAGTATTTATTCTTAGACTTGTGGTGATTGGTCCTGATTTGTCTTGATTGGTGCCTGTTAACTCTACCTGTCCCTTACACTTCATTTTTAATAGGTGGATTATTGAGGAAGAAAAAAGACAGAGGAGTCACAGCTGAAGGGGATGAAATATTTGTAACCCTTGCCTCAGTGTCCCAGTGTTCAAAATATAGTTTGCTTAATGGTTGTTCCAAAAAAAGCTCTGATACGATCTCCATATTTTTTTTAGATTAGGAGTGTCTGATGTTTAATGCTGTAAATTAGGCAGGAGAGATTGCTTAACAGTTTATTGTGTCTACCTTTTCTTGTGACTCATATATCTGTAGTGATAATAACGTCATCCTCTTTCTTGCTTCTTATTCAACTTGCTTTTTCTTCTCAGTCCTGTTTCTTTTAAATAATTTCCCCATTGCCTCACTCACTACCCCCCTCCTTTTTTTCTCTCTTTTAATTCACTGCAAAGAACTCTGAGTTTATGATTATTTAAAGTGGAGCATTATTCACAAAATCTTTATGTAGTGCTGCCGACATTTAGTGAATTTTAAAGGCTGTGGTTATGAATCAAGAATGCACATGTAAACTGTTGTTTTTACAGTCAGTTTGCATCTCCCCCTTCTGCTGTGCTTTTGTTGAAATCAGCCTGCTTGCTGTTCCTGCAATCCCCAGAAGCAGGAATGGCTCACCTGCACAGACAGAACACATGCTTTATTCAGGTGATGTATCATTCATTTGATGCTTCCGGCTGAAGTGGATGCAGCTGAGTCATTCGTCTCAGGTAGAGGGGCTTGGAGGCATAAATTAGAGAGTTACTTTCACTGACAAGCAGCCAAAGACTCCCAGGTAGGAGGCCAATCAGCAGCTTTGTGGCTTTGGAAAAGTGATAGCAAAAGAAACAGCAGCACTGGTTTCTTTAGTGATGTGCAACCTGTAGCAGGTATAATGAGATATGTCACTTTTTCTTTGTCTTACTCTGTGCACTCTGCAGAGAGTAATGAGCAATTCAGGTGATTTTTTTGGGGGGGGGGGTTAAATGCGTATAATATGTGCAAAGCCTCAAGGTGAATACGATCACAAGTGTCTTTTGGTTTCCCTTTTCCAAGTGTTTTTTGCACCCAGAAATGTTCAAAGCAAATTTGGTTTGCTTTCCTTTATCCCAGCAGGTATCGTCATGCTCAGAAATATGTTTTTCTTTTCTAATTCTTTTTTTTTCTTTTCATTTGTTTGTTTTTAAAATAAGCTTTTCCCTCCCTTTGTGTGTGTCCAGAGAAAGTGTTTGGGGAGTTTCTGAGCTGGGACCTACAGGAGGCTTTGTCTCACCTGCCTCTGAAGCCCGGCCAGGCTGTGACACTGACTGTCAGCATCAAGGTCAAGCTGGACTTCTCTGGTCAGGAGAACCTGCTGCAGGACCTCAACGATGGTGAGCTGACACAGACAGACATTTGTAAAACCTGCTGAGTAAAGCAAGAACTAAATACAGAAATTACAATTTCCAATAGGCCAACATAATGTACGAACAACTGTTACAAGCTTAGTTTACTTCAAGTATATAACATAGTTTAGCTTTGCTTGTAGCATGGCTCTACCAATAACAATGTCACTTGGTTTGCCAGTTGATTTATCATTTCACACTCAAATATCCTGATAACTGCAATTGTATTAGGTTTGCAAACATAAATCCTTTTGACTTTGGTGATACCTGACATTTGGACACAATTTTACCGATTTTTGTATGCATTGCCATATATTTCGCTATCAACAGACACTTCCTCCTTAGGATGTCTGGCAATCACAAAACACCAAAGATTAAGCTCCATCATTGGTTTAAAATTAGTCCAGGACTTCTGAC
Organism: Acanthurus tennentii; assembly: GCA_029783805.1. Classification (NCBI taxonomy): domain Eukaryota; kingdom Metazoa; phylum Chordata; class Actinopteri; order Acanthuriformes; family Acanthuridae; genus Acanthurus; species Acanthurus tennentii. Next base: position 18,402,598 of record JAPZDZ010000008.1, on the reverse strand, counting down.
TAAATACTTACAGCAAGAGTTTAAGAAGTTTTAATCAACCTTGGCTATACTTTGTGTGCTGAGTAGACAAGTTTGCCATGTTTGCACTTCAAAGTATGAGCATGGTAAACATTATACCTGCTCAGCATCAGCATGTCAGTGTTGTCACTGTCAGCATATTAGCAGGCTGACATTAGATTTAGCTGTGCTGAAGTACAGAGAGCTGTTTAGGTTATTGTAGACTGTTAGCATCGTCAACTGGTGATGCAATAATACAATTTACATAATTAGTCACACTTAAATGAAATTATACATTCTAAAGTTTCACCTTTTATCAGTTAATCAGTGTTTTATAAGCTGCATTATGCTGAAATTAATTACTTATAATTTAACAATTTAATTCATAGCCTAATGTTGAATAATAATTTAACCCATCTCAGAGAAGGTTTTATACGACTTATTTATCTTAACAAATTATTCAGATATCAGAAGCCACAGTGCCAAACAGAGAAACTGAATACCCTTCTACAACATTTAAATTAGAAAAAATGAAAGATAGTTTCTCTTTTAAATGTTCATTCATTGATATATGCACATAAATTCACAGATTACTTGGCTGACCAATAACAACCCTAATAGATGTGTCGTGAACAAAACATTAAACACCACCCCCACCACCACCACCACCACCTCACAGTCAAATGGAACTGAATTCATCAGTACCACAAACTAAAGCCTTCAATGACCATAAAGTTAAATCAGCACCTCTCAAAAATGAAAACTGAACACTGTAACCTTCGTGAAGGTTTATTGCAAGGCAGTTTCATTAGATTGCAATTGATGCAGTTAGAGGTATATTAAACTGGCATTTGACTGCCTCTCCTTAAATAGGCAAATATTTTTCTTTCATTTTTCCTAAAGTGGATTGTAGTAAATTTGTCACAGATCTTTTGCGCACATTGAATGCAAAAAATGGTCATTCGTCACTTTAACACATTAAGTGTTAATGTGCCTCTGTACATGAAGCACACCTTGTCACAGGCATTCAGGCAGCCTTTTTTAAGATTCAACATTAATAGAAGAGGGAGGTCTCAAGGTCTTTACACCTCAATTTCTCTCTTAACTTGCGACTTCCTCACTTCCACTGTTGGAATCCTCTTTTCTAATTTTTATTCCTGGTGTAAAAAATAGTCTGACCTTCCCCTCTTCCTAGACGCTCATTCATTGTGTTTCCTCTCCAGTCTGTTCTTATGGTTCATGCTCTGCCCCTTTTTTTTCCTGTCTTGCTACTAACTTCCCTGCCTCCTTCTTTAGTCTGTTAAACCTCTTCAACCCAGACTCTATAGGCTAATAAATAGTAATGTGCCACCAATATTAACCTGTTCCCGAACCTCTGAGACTACTTTTTGTGTATGCAAATGGATTCAGAAGACTGAGAAAGTAAATACATATGACTTTGTATGTTTATCTCAGCCCCAGTAGCACTGTTGTACTGTTTCAATGTTTTAATTAGCGGAGCAATAATTGGGACCCTGAATTAAGTAGATAAGCCATGTTCGTCTAAACAGCAGGTCTAAATTGAGTTATTATGGTGACATTATGTCATGCAGTTTTTGCTAAACACCTTTGATGCTATCTATCCCTCTAATACATTAATGAAATTAGGTTATTAATGTTGTGTTAATAAACTGATGAACTTATTTGCATAATGCTAGTTGTTTTGCTTTGTCCTCAGTCTGTGCTCATGTGTGCTGGCAGATTACCAAGTTTAGCCATCTTTGCTAATTAAACTGTGAAGTCTTGATTATTTTGTGCACAACTGATGCTTTCACCCACTGTTTAATTGTATTCCTGAGCCACCTCACACAGTCACGTGTAAATTTTAGAGCTGTAACGTTGTACCATGATTATTTCATTACAAGGGGTGGGGATCATGGAGTTACTCATGATTTGCTACTTTCATGACAGTCAGCCTGTAAAAAAAAAAAAGCCACAATACAGTGATTCTACAAGGCTTAAATTACTGCAAGACAGTTATCTAAGATACATCACATTGTTTGTGTAACTGAAGGGAAAAAATGCACCAGAAAAGGGTAAATGCAGAGAAAATGTGTTTCTTGACTTCATTGTTGTGTTGGTTTTACAGAATTTGACAACTGAGATACAATGATGGTAAAAAAAAGTGCATACAGTTTATGTTTAGTGCCTCTTTAGCATGCACACACTTACTGCAATTTGACCTCATCTATATATATATATATATATATATAAAGTTGTGGCCCTGGAGCGCCTCTATATTATAAAAAAAAGTATTAATAATTGGAAAGAGTGTCTATAAAATAGCTCAAAAAGAAGCTTTTAGTTATATTGTTGAATCAACATACTGTCCCACTTCTAATCATTTCCTTGTTTGAGGGAGCTTAAAAGGCTTCACCTGAGTATCCCACTTCTGATACGGCCCCCGAAGTAATTGGTTTGCATTTATTAGTTGTTTGCATAGGAGTTTGAATGTAAGAATAATATAAAAGACAATATTGGGTACAAATTCCTTTGATTCTTCATGTTTCGTGATAGGCAAAAATATAGGGCCAGTTGACCAAGATAGGTTTCTGTAAAATGGGAAACAAGCTCATAATTACGTGCTTCCAACAAACATATAGTTTATTGCCGGTGAGGTCTGTCCACAAACATTTAAAATGCTTTTGATGATAATTTTTGTGTGTAGCTTAGTGGAATGATGTACTACCTTGCTCTTCTGTTGTTGTATTTTCAAACACACTAATTAGTTGTCTTTGTACAAGGCACAGTATAATTGGAAGAAAAAAATCCTCAATTGTAAACGCATAAAAATAAATGTTTTAGAGAGAACGCATTCCATTGCCATTTTCTATACAGCACTAAATAGCCAAAGAAAATCATTTACCGCAGCACCAAGTATGTCTGTATGGCAGTCATCGCGTTTTGACACAACTAAATGAATAAAGACACTCTTTAATGTGTTCTCTCCTTCTCTGTACAGTTGATAAACTAAACTGTTGCTAACAAATTGGTAGTCTTTTCAAAAATATCCATTTCGTGCCACCAGGTTCCATTTGGTTTCTTTACAACACGAAGAAATGGATGGTAAACAGACAGTGAACAGACTGTATTTATAAAGCACTTTTATCCAAAGTGCTCAACAATCTGACTCTCATTCAACCATTTGTACACACACACACAAACACACACACAAACACACACAAACACACACACACACACGCAGACACGTACACAGAAATACACAAAAATACACACACACCAATAGGACTGAGCTACAATGAAAGGTGTATGGTCTGACCATTGGGTACCCATTTTTTGCTTAGGTATCTCTTGGATGTTTTGACACACGGTCAGAAAGAGCCACCAAACCAGCTATTAGTGGACTACTTACTCAACCTCCTGATCCACACATAGAAAGCTTGCTTAGAGTGTACAACAAAATGAAAAAATGCTTTCTGTCCTACAACTGGGTATTTGAGTTTCTCTTTGCAGAATGATGCATGTACAGGTTTTGATAATAGAGGGCTGTTTTCACATTCATTCGCTCAAAGTAGATGGTTTGTTTGAAAATCAGATTTTAAGATGTGAGCCCACAAGCATGATTTATGATGCCCCTAATAAATAGTTTGGAAGTGAGTCATGGGCCAGTTGATCCCCTGTTAAACCACAATAACGTATTATCAGCTGTTCCCACTTTGAAAGGTAAAATTTAAAAATTAATTGTGAATATGTAGCTGAATATTAATGAATTTCTCCTCTTTGCCCAGGTGAAAAAATCCCCTATACATCTTTCAAATCTTCTCTACAGCCTCAGGATAAATGATAGCTGACAGTGTGTCATAGTTTTATTGATGAGTTTGCTGATGGTATTGTATTAACACCAGTTTTGTTCTTTCTAAATATAACCGCAAGCTCAGGGTCTTTTTAGCAGCACTGATACGACCAAAGTTTTGCTTTCCCTGTGTGTCATGTCATGAGGGTGAAGGTGGGATTTAGCTTGTGCCTGATTAACAGCAGTCAGAATGTTCTGAGTCATGTTGTACTGTATATCTTTGCTGGGATATTTTTTCTAATTATAGTGTATTTATGAGTCGTCTGTATTTACATGCACGGTGCAAAGATAGTTAATCCATCAGCTTTAGTCGGGGTGCTGTTTGGCAGTGCTGTACTCAGTGTCCTTTGTCTTTCTGAGACAGAAGGGGCAGATCAGACAAGGCCACAGAAAACAGTGCAGAGGAACATTAAAAGCAGGCCATCCTCATTGATTTATCCTCAGATGAGTTTATCCCTCACTTTGCGTCCGGCCTGAGACCATGGCACCATAAGTCACGATTCAGATGGGAGAGTGATGTCATCGCTGAAGACTAATGGGCCTTGACTTACAGCAAGCTTTGTTGTGCTAAATGCTAAATTGTCACTGAGTTTTTCACCCAGTGACAATGCTACAGCCTACATTAATGTTGTGATTTTTGAAAACTGCACCTTCTTCCATAGCAAACATCTGCATCAACAACAAAGCAGGAAACATATAACATCAACTAATGAATGCATTTAAGGACTCAAACGGAAAGAATATATATTTAGAAGCTCTGTTGAAATTATTGAAGAACAAGCAGATGCTGTTGTAGTGTTTCTACTTTGTCCTCAGTCTACATCAGCAGAGGAAGACTCTGCTCTCCTTAGTGGGTGGTCAGTCCTAATTCACTTATATTTAACTTACACCAAGCTTAGCATCCAAGAACACTTCTCAGAAAAATAACTTATGACATATTCATGATAGTGTATAGAAGTGTGTTTGCTGTTCCTTTAACCAAAGTGTGGTGGGTGTTCTCTTGAAGACAAACAATGGTACAGTCATACCTCAGAACTTCAATGGTACTAATTAAAATGAGTCTGAAACATTGGACGATGGTGTTGATCGTCTTGCCAGACTTAAAATCTTGTTTACAAATTCAGAAACTTTCTTGATTTAAATCAAAACAATCCTGTTTATCCTCAGTCCCTCCAAGCTCTTGGCTGGACTGGATTGCAATTGGATATCAAAAAATGCCAAGTTTAATTACAGAAAAGATCCATACCGATTTTACGCTGACTGCTCAAACCTTAACAAAAGGTGGTTAACTTCCATTTAGTAACTCTGAATAAAAACTCTGTTTCGAAAGTTACATCCTATCCTACCTGGTTCTTACCAAATGTTAAGGTGGCTTAAAACAAAACAAATAGTGACAAGTCAAGTCATGGATCCGACAGCGCATCATAGGAACCAGTCTTTTTCCAACACAACCCAACCTTTACTCCTTCTAAGTGCAACTACACCAGTGACGACTGTGTCTGGGGAGTTTGATGAAGACTACTCAAATATGTCAAAGACATATATATGACATTGTTGGCAACATCTGATTAATGTGACACGGAAAATAATTCCAGACATTTTAACTCAAATGCACAAACAGAGGGCTGAGGGTTTGTAGTAGTTTGCTGTTTATGTCCTTGATCTGTTCAACCACTTAATGTTCTCTGTGGGTGAGAAAATATCTTGACCTAGAACAGATAACAACATCAAAACTAAGTCTATCCTTGCAAGCTAACCATGTCTTTGTTATGTTGTTGTTGTTGATGTTGTTGTTATTTTTGTTGTAGATGGACTACTGAAGTGTGCAAGTGTTTCTTCTTCTGAGTTTTTGGCAGTTATCCTACTGACTCTGATTTGCATGTAGCCAGTGATGCAGTTATATGGTTAAGTGTACTTAATTGCGCTGTCTGGGTTTTATTTGTTTATCTCCCCAAGTTAAGTATCATATTTGCAATAATAATTTCAAAATATACTTTAGTAGCAAAGGAATTAATGGTCTTTGGGTTTAAGCTTTTCAGTCTGTTAAAAAAAAAAAAATAAGAAGAGAACTGAGCAGTGATGGCCACTGTGGCTGAACAGACAAAGATAGCAGTGCAACCCACAGAAACCTAAATAAACCTTATCAACATAAAATTAAAGAAAGAAGACCTTATTTCAGAACAGGTGATCAGTCAGTAGGACAGTCTAAAAACATCACCACAGTGACTTTTCATCAGGAGTGAATTGAGTGCTGGGAATGATCTCTGACAGTGTGTGGAAGTACTGAAGCATGGATGTTCTTGAAATAAAGAGAAAAAATAGAATGGTAGATTTATAAAAAGGCCTGTGTTAGAACATGAATAGCTGCTATATTGCTGAATTAAATTAGCCCGATGCAAATCCCTCTATGCAAAGCATTTGTTACTGCTATTAAAATAAAGCATCTATGATTTCCTGACTTTGGAGCTTCCAGATAAACTAAAAGGCCTATCTGTTACAGTAATCATTTTTTCAGATCTTTGTAAATTATCTAACAGATTTCTCCTCATCATGGAGCCCCTTTCCCTCCCCCTATCTCTGTAAGACTGATGGAGAATGATGATGTTCTTACAGTTTCAGTGTTGCGTGTCAGCTCAGAATAACAGTGTGGTTTTAAATGAGGCACAGCAAATTTATACTGTAATATCTTTTCTTTTTGTCATCATTTTAATTGGATAAATGAAATATGTGATGTTCAGAAATAATGACAAGAAACAGGATCGAGTTCTGCTTTACTTACTGTAATGAAAAAATTAGATTGTCTGTGTTTATTCAATTCATTACATTGTATATGAGGCTCAGGTCAAGCAGTGTGTTTTTAAAAATTTTTCATTGTCATGATTTTCTACCTTGAACAGGATATTGAACAGAATTTTGAATGATGTCACTGTAACAAGTCACATTTTTCATATTTATCAGATGTAGCTGTCCACCTGGAAAAAGCTGAGTGAAAGTGAGTGTATCTGACACAACAGAGAAACAGAGCACCTCATGGACCTTCACATCTGTACTAACAATGTTACAGTGATTCAAGAGGAATGACACTCCAAATCTTTGTTGTTTTGCTTAAACTCCGGCAGCAAGGTGGCCTTCATACAAATGCAGAGTTCTCCCCGATTTACCCTGGGGCTTTAAGACAGGAAACCAGACAGATACTGATTGGAAGGAGGGAGCAAAGGAGGGAATGATTGTGAGCATTGCCATCATCAATTCCACCACCTATTACTCACACAGTCTCTGTGCCACAGGACACAGCAAGTCATGTGTACCTTCTGAAACAGACAGGGTGCCATAATGAAGAATGCCGGTCATAAATTCTTAAAACGTTACCTGTATTTTTGGACTTTTTCTCTTCTATCACTGCAAGTCTACATCGAGATGCAAATTGGACCTGTTTAACAGCAGTGTCCAAAGAATGAAGAAATAATAAGAGGGGATTTCTGTCACAAGAGCAGTGACAGCAGTTGTTGTACATAAAGTTGTACACTCTGTGTTTTTAGGCTTTTGCACACAAAAATCATACTGTGATTGATGTTTGGTTTCACTGTTTGACTGGCTGAACTGTGCTGACCAAAAAAAAAGCCTATGCCATAATTCTGACAATGTCCAAAGTTTGGAACAAAGGACTCACAGTATGACTTTTGTCACCACTAAACCAACGAGCTCGCACCACACGACATGAAATAATACAAAATACACTGGCTTGGAAAGCCAGTTTTGTGTTTTAATATTAATTGCTTGACCAATTTTTTTTTGGTTTGTCTTTTTTTTCAATTCAGTCTTTTGTATTTATAATGTAAAGCCAAGATTCACCAGGCATTCATTGCAGAATCTGACATTTTTCAGTCTGTCACAGTTTGTGTCCAGCATTTATTTTGGACAGAATCACATTAAAACAACAGGCTGATTTTTGTCATCTTACAATTTAAAAGAGCCTTCAGCTTTTAGTTTGAGTTGTGCCAAGACTTATGGTTACGATCACAAGGTAGAGTTCCCCTGATGTGCAGCAAGCAGGTTGTGGAGAAGTAATTGAAGAGAAATGGGTTTAGAAAGTCAGGCTTTGCTTTATAATGTTGTAAATTTAATTATTTCTCACTGACACAGTGTTGTGCATTTCCTTTGTTGCTCATTGGAGCAATGATAATAACTTTCCAAACTTGCAGTAAAATGAATTACTATTCTGGAGTTCTGTGGAACAGTTATGTCGCCATTAAAATCACAAGTATTAGCTGCTGCTTTTGTTATTATTCAGTCAGATTGAAGCTGCATTGGGACAGCTGTGTGTGGTCGAGGTGTTCGGCCAATTATAGTAAGATGACTAATCCTCAGCCTCTCCAGTCTGCATGTCCTTGTCAACATGTCCTTGAACCATGGCAATATGTCCTTGTCTTCTAAACCCCTGATTACGTTCAATGAGTAAATATATCTTGTAAAAGAAAGTGATGTAATGTAATTTAGAATTTTCTCATAATAGGTCCCAGTTCATGGAGTGGCAAGAACACAGGATGAGACTGGTTTCTAAAAACAGTGTCTGACTGCTTAGTCACTGCCATTGAGGAGAGAACCAAGCCCTTATCTAAGGTGGACTGCTAATTTGACAGCACAACACACGCAGTGGTAGACAGAGCTTGGACTCTATCAAAGCGTACTGTTCTTATTTACTAAGTAAAAGAAAAATGCCAGAAGAGAATCCATGAGTGTTCATTCTTTTTACATATGGAGTTTGCTCCTGACTGGTAGCATCTAAAGGAAAACTTCTGAAATTAAAATAGACAATGTGTGGAACTAATGCATTTCTTCTTAACCAGTCATTGTAGGGATAGGATTTCCCAGCCTCCTTTGATTGTGATGTCCTATTTTACTAAGAAGCCTTCTTGTATTTTGATCTGCTACAGTTTGTACACACATTTTCACAGGATCATTTCCGTCGGTATAACACCAAAGTCTCCGTGCACACTAGTCTTTTGCTCTTTTTAACTGAAATACTCTTCCAACTGGTTATATTTTAACCAGTCTGGCAGGTGGTTGTTACAAAGTTTGAATATGTCCATCTGTCTATCATGAACCCAATCGTCCGTGCTGCTGCAAAGGCCAGTAATTTCCCCTCTCTTAGGGGAAATTACAGGGCTTTGCATTCAACTGACGTCAGACAGCGATATGATTCCTTTGACGTCAGAGTGTGGGCTCTGGGCTCTGGGCAACATTTTGAGGATTGTCTGAGTGGGTTGAAAGCAGCAGCCCCTGTGGTGGTGCATAACACAGCTGCTGATAGTGCAGCTGCTCCTGTGTCCACACTGCCTCTCTCAATGTCATGAATTTAAAATCTTTTATTATTCACATGATTATAGTAGCACTGTGCACTCACTGATTTCAGAATTTTTTATCAATTTGCAACACTGAAAACTAAATTGATTTTAGGGAAATTCCTGCACAGTGAGTAGCAATCAAGAATAATCCTTATCTAATGAGAATAAATGACTGCACCGGATTGAGAATATACTTTTCTACTATATTATATTATATATTAAATTATTGTTAGGAAGGGAAGAAAAACTATCAGAAAAGACCTTCAATATAATGCAGTATAACTAAAAGAAGCCACAAGCTACCAGTATGTTTGCACCTCTCTCACATTATATATGGCACACCTACACTGCAGCAAAAAATCTTACTAATGCTTTGCCTGTCAAGCTCCACTCACACCACATAAGAAGTAAACAGTGATAATGATGTCAGATTTATTACACAAATTTGAAGTAATCTGTACAGCAATCTGCCATTGAATTTACTTAGAATTATAAACAATAGCAGGCTTCAGTTGTTTTCAGTAACTGTTATTAACATTTTTTTTTTTTTTTTTTATCAGGAACAGTTTACCCAGAAATGAAGGTTTAGTTAATACTGTCTCACATTGGTGCTAATGGAGAATTGAGTGAAGTTTTTTAGTTCCCAAAGCTCTTTTTGAGCCTCACAGTGAAACACTGTTGCAGCAATTTCCTAAAAGCTGAAATCTCCACTGTAGCCTGAGCTGAAGGGGTTAACCTTCAGTGGGTGCACAGGCTCAAACACATGCACATTAGGCTCTAAACAAGTGCTTCTGTCGCATCTGACATTTCCTTTTTGTCTTTTTCTATTACCTGACATTTGTAGCTTCTTTCAATTGCACCTACATGTACAAAGATCCTGTACTGTTTGATACATTACATTCTTATTTTGGCTAACTGTGTGATGCCATTGTGTCTCTTCAGATGGGATCAGTGTGACAGGCCTTCCAATCTCCAGTCCACTTCGCCAAGTGCTCAAACCCAGACCTGAGACCAAGGCAGTCAGCAGCGAGTCGGGGAAGGCAGAGTATAGCCATGTTAAGGTAAATAAACAATAATTACAAATTTTCCTCTGTCCTGGATCAAGATGCAAGCAGTTGTTTTTCTTGTTTTGTTTTTCAAGGCTTGTAGCATTGTTTAGGTCTCACTGCACCTTTTCTGTGGATAATGAGGTTGGGTTGGGATATTAAACCCTCTCGCTATCGCTCCTTTTTGTCTCTCCCTCCATTCTAAGCTTACTCTGTACAGAGCGTATGTTCCTTTGCAAAAGTTTAGGTAAAGCTAAAGTATTATTCACACCAAACTGCAGGTTTTGTATAGAAAGAACACAAAGTTTATTTGGCTGGTGTCTCATCCTGGCTGCAGACACAATCTGTTCTTTGAATTTAGGGCTCAGGGCTCCTGCATAGGCTTAGAACTGAGATGAAACTGTTTACAAGGTTTTTAGTGAGAAAACAAAGAGTGCAAAGGGGAAAATAGATAGTGTGACAGGGATGGAAAGGACAAGAGATGGAGAGAAGCATAATGAGAATGCACTTTACTGAGCTGATCAGCAGGGGAGAAGGTTGAGGACTTGTGGATGTCTGAGGAGCAGAAATGGGTGGATTGACCGAGTCTACCTGCTGAGGGTCATCTGTAGCACAACAGCCACCACCTGCAAGTGGGGTGGTTTGTCTTACCTTTAAAAAACAGAAAAATTCTTTCCTCTCCTTTGTGAATCATCAGGAGAGAATACAACGTTGACGTCTGATGTTAAGATGTGATGCCAAACAAAGTAAACTTTTCAGACTTTTTTTTTGGCAGGATGATGACTAATGGTAGAGAAAAAAACAAGAGAACGTTTCTTGTTTATAAAAAAAGAGCGCTTTTTCAGGGACAACTTTTACATAAGACAGCTTTATCCAAAGATTGAAAGATTGTTAAACTGAAAACAACTTCAAAAAAAACCCCCAAAAACAATCATGTCACGTCATGTTATAAAAAATGTTTTTATCAATCAACACTGATTATACCAAACCAACAAAGAGCAGCCATTTTTGTCATAAATTTGTTAAGAAACTGCACAAAAAGCACACTTATTATAACTTCTAATGCAGGTGATTTTGTTTAATAAACTGACAGTGAGTTCTAACTTGAACCTTTAACTAAAGTCTTGAACCTCATGACTTTAAAATATGGTGAATAGCCGAATAGTGACGGCCTCAGATGTGGGTGACAATAGGCCAAGAGGGCAAGACACTGTTTGTATTCAGCTTTTCTCTCTTCTCCACCATTTACCTTCAAGGTTTTTGAGGTTACGGACTTTATTCTGGGCAAATAAATCGAAGGCAACTGGACTCAGTAATATGTCTGTGAAGACGTTTCGCCTCTTATCCAAGGG
>JAPZDZ010000008.1:18379044-18390668 GCA_029783805.1 Acanthurus tennentii | reverse complement strand
TGGACTCAGTAATATGTCTGTGAAGACGTTTCGCCTCTTATCCAAGGGGCTTCATCAGTTCATGCTCATCAGACTAGTCGGCGTTCAGTTGCCTTCGATTTATTTGCCCAGAATAACTATGACCTGGATGAATGAGAACATTCACAGATATGTTCTAGACTTTAGTTCAAGGTTCAAAGTAGAATTTACTGTCAATTTGCGTCCCAGGTTAAACAAAATCACCTGAGTGCAGTTTTTGTACAATTTCTAAACAATTTGTGAGTATTATTACCTTTTAGTATTAATGCATTTTATAGATTCTAATTCTATCAGACCATGTGATATATGTATTAGATAAGTTTAAGTTTCTCCCAATATGCTGATAAGAAATTCTCCTCATGCTGCACAGCAACACTGCAGGTAAAAAGCATTATTCATTTCCCTTTGGATTTATTGCAAGACTTGTTAGATATCCAATACCTATTCAGTAAGAGTAAAAAAGAACCAGCCTTTGTTACGGGCAAGCTTGGCATTTTAATCAGCGGTTAGACTTATTAGAGGCAGGGTTTGACTGACAGCTCCGAGTTTCATAGCATAATATGGTGTTGGAACCACAGTTAGAGTAAAGCCAATTACATGAGGACTCTTGTTCTTCTTAAAAGCAGCTTGTGGAGAAACTCCTTTTCCTTTCATTTTGCAGATGTGTTGCTGCACATCCAGTTGCAGTTGGTGATTCATCTCACTTTGTTCTCAACTAAAGCCTGTCCGGCGATTTGCTTGTCTACTCCAGTAAATTTATTCAAGGTTTCCTGCTGTATGACTCATCGTTGGTATATGTTGTATTGTTTTTTTTTAGCAGGTTGAATCAAACGCACAGCACTCAGCAAGCACTTGACACATGCTGACGTAGAAGGGGCAGACAGGTACAACCCTGTATGACTTAAACTCAGGCAATGTGTGCATCATGATGTGTTCTGATGTTATTTTTTGGTCAGTTGCTGTAGAATGATACAGGTTTGGACTACATTTTAACCAGGTTTTGCTTTTTATTATTTGAATGGTTGTTGATATTGACTGGACCATTTATTCTTCACATTGTAAGCAGTCATGATTACTATCACGTGTCCTGGCAGCTCAGTATCTTTTGGTTTTGAACATATCAGGGTGGTGTCAGGTTGGGAGGTGGGAGGTGGGAGGAGGAAACTGTCTTGATGGAGATGGAAATTTTCATCCCTTCACACACTTGCAAATAATATACTCCTTTTATTGACAAAAACCTTTTTCTCACCTTAACAAAACAAGTTGTCCTGCTATGGGGATGTGGAAAGCCAAAATTCTAGCAAGTTTGGTAGTTCAAGTTAAAAGATGTTGTAACTGAACACAATCTGTGTTTTAACAGGGTTGTCTGTTGTTGACATTGATGTCTGGCAGTGTGTTTGTTCCTGGAAGGTTGTCTTTGGCCTTTCATCAATATTTGTTGGACATCTGATTTCTGTTTGTCTTCTCTTTTTGTGTTGGTAGACAAAGCCGGAAACCACTTTCATGCAAAAGCCAATGAAGAAGAAAAGTTTTTTTTTACTATGAAACCTTTACAAACTCCTTTCATCCCCAGATTTCTAACAAGCTGATTGCAGCATAGAGACATTGCTGTGAACTTTTTGAGCCCTCTTATTGGTATCTTTCGGAGCAATGCCTCTGCATTTGTTACAGCGCTTTTTGAATAGGCATACCGTGAGTGTTCTGTGGAACTTGATTTGTTCGTGTGTGTGCATGATAGAATGAGAGAGAATTTACTTTATATTAGCTGCTAATGACTGTTTTTGGACTGGAGGATGGATGGACAGATGCACAGGAAATTGAAAACCTTCTAGCCAAACTGTTTGGCAGTAAAGCGGGGTGTTCCCTGCATATCTAAATCTTTTTGTGTGTCAATTAAGTGTGAAATTGGCTTTTTTTTGACCACCTAGCCATTATTATTGTTCCTCAGGCTCAAGTTTTTTACATACTTCCCCATTGTTCTTTTCTTTATATTTAGTAAATGTGATCTATGAGTCTCTATAAACTTTTTTGGCACTGGCACTGCTTGGCATGTATACTTGAGCTTGCAGACTATGAGTAAGAGCAATCAATCATGGCTGATCTGTAATCAGCACGAGAGGAGCCAACATGTTTATCTCTGTGACTTTCCTCGCTCAATCTTAGCACCCGTTTTTCTATCCTCCTACCAATTTGCAGATGCCTGTAGGCTTGAAAAATGCTTATGCTGTCAGGGTGGGATGGATCCCCAGCAGGTGAAGGAGGTCTGGCTGCTCTGACGTGTTGCTTTTGCCCATTATTTACACATTTTCAATGACTCATCCCTGAGGAGAGGGAAAGCACTTTCACAACTTGGTTTCTCTGACACTGTCAATTACTCCTCCCACCTCATCGCCACCACCTGCCAGTCCTTGTTTGAAGCACAACACGTCTTCGAGCTCTGTTATGGTTTGATTGTGTCTTCAAAGCGCCGCGCCTTCGTTACTGCTGTTACGTCCCCATTGGAATATCATAGCATGTGACTGGAGCAGCAGCAAATATAGAGTTTTTGGATGTGGACCCCCAGCTCCATCTAGTAGGGATTTATAGGAAGAGTGGCTCGAATGACAAACCGGGAGTAAGAAACGAAGGGGAAACAGTAATCCCACCTTTGTGATTACCTATGAGTCTCTGTAATGCTGGCTAGTGCACGGTCCAGCTCAGTCACTTAGCCTCCAGTGACCCTATCTTTACTCGACAGATGTCACCGAGGGCATTTTAAGTAAAGCTATTATACTGAAATAGACAGGCTCCTCAGATAACCCAACGATTATCTTCACAACATCAAATATCTAGAATGCTGCAAAGCTGCATTCAGTGCAATTTGACACGACTGTTCATAACCTTATATTAGTACCTTATAGAGAATTCTGTTAAATGTAGATGTGGATGTTCCTCTGAGGCTGAACACTAAACAGTCAGGGAGCGAAAAGGCTGTTACTCTGCTTCCCAGTGTCAGAGTGAACTATTTTCTTTATGATGTGCACCTTTTAACCCAACCAGATATAAAAGAAAACAGTCCCATTTCAGGTGATCATTTGTCATGGGCAGTGCAGGATAGTGGCTCTTAAAGTGAGCTTTAAAAAACGTTCAGAGGTCTTTCAGTTGGCTGAAGTTGATCCTTAGAAAAATGAGCAATAGCTTTCAGTAGAACTAAGACCTATGTGATAAGTGCTATTCCCATCGTCTGGTGATTGTAGTACATGTGTAAAGAGCTCAATTATTTTGATTTTCTTTGTTTATTGTTATTTCAGGCAAAAAAAATGAATGATTTTGTTTATTTTTTATATTATTGAATATTTAATGCCTTTGGTCTTTTCATTGTTGATTGGATGAAATAAGTGATTTGAAGATGTTGCCATTGGCTCTGGTAATATTTGACAGGCGTTTTTACAATGTTCTGTCATCAAATAGACATAAAAATGAATACCTGCGGTAAATAACCCATAATTTGCTGCCCTTTGGTTGCCCAACTAAGCAAAACTGACATGAAGTTCACTGACAGAGCTGCGTACATTTCTCAGGCTGCTGGAATTACTTAAAGTAAAACTTTTGACACATAGTGTATCTACAAAGTGCAGTAAACCTGTCAGCAAAATTTGCCATGTACAAGCATAATGCTTGGAGTAAAAACTATGATGTAAGACCTGATGAATACTCCAATATTTTCTCTTCTTTTTCTGTTATGGTCTCCGCCGTGTCCTGAGGGACCAATCTAGCATTTAAACTGATTGTGGGACACAGGCTTGTTTCAAAACAGAGAGAATTTGTGGGCTGAAAGTCCAGTTACCAGCTAATAATTGGCCAAAAGATGATGACACTCCCCATCATTTTGTTATTCTTATACAGGCAGGAGACCGAAAGATTCTTTGGAATTAATTATTTTATTAATTAATGCTGTTATTTTTTAAATAAAAATACAGTTTACTGTTTATCTTAATTATAAGTTAGACGTTGTAATTCAGTTGACCAAGGACATCAGTGAACAGTTTGGCACTCAGCAGACTGGAGCACACCAAAGCTTCACACCTCTACCTGTAAACATGAGTGACTGAATATGAAAAGATACTAACCTTAAACGTGCTGGCCGGAGGGACAGTTAGATCACACCGCAGAAAAGCCGATGTAAGCGCTTTCTTAACAATAAAGAATGTGTCTGTGGTTGTGTACAGTGATAAAGAACCCAGCCTCCAGACAAGACATGCTCACACACACACACACACACACACACGCGCACACACACACACACTCACATGCAGTCGGGGAGAGAGGGGTGTAGTCGGGGCTTGTTGGGGTGGGCAGAGCTTCTTCAGAGCTAATCAAATCCAGTGGAGACAGAGGCAGAGTTGGCCGCCTGCCTGCCTGCCTGCCAGCCAGCCTGCTATTTTTAGCAACCCGAGCCCCGTGGATGGCAGTTCAGCTCTCTTCACAGATACAGATCCCAGCTCGTGAAACAGATATTTATAACTGCCACAGCTGTCTGCCCAAGTGTGAAACTCCAGCTGAACAACCAAATCATTTTCTTTTCCTTGGCTTCTCTCTCTATCTCTCCCTATTTTGGCTCTTTTGCCACTGACTTTATGTTCAGTTTTATGTGATTTTTAAGTATTGATCTTTTAAAACCAATCTTAATTGATTAGCTGCAGATACATTGCCTATGCAAGTGCAACGTGACTGAAGTTATTTTCAAGGACGCAGACTCCTGAAGATTCCATTCCTGTCAGCTTTTCTTAAAATCTTAATTTCAGACTTGTAGTTGCCACACAAGCATAGCACACAATTTATAAATGAAGTCTTACACGTATTGTCTTACATTAAAGGTCCAGTATGTAGAATTATGGAGGGTCTATTTGTAGAGTATGGCAGAAATGGAATTTAATATTTAGTAGCATACCATTATGTTTCATTAGTGTATGATCACCTGAAAGAAAAATATTTCACTTTGCATTACCTTTAAATGAGCTTTTTATATCCACAAAAGGAAGCAGGTTCTCTTCTGTGGATTTTGCACTTTCACTGTCATGTGCCTTCAGTAACCCAGAGCAGACAAACCTAACATGGCTCCAAGGGGCACCTTTGTATTTTTTGAGGATTTCCACAGACTACTGTAGCTTCTCCTATAAACCTGGATGGGGTGGATGAAAAGAGGGATGCTCATTCAGGTGAAGTCTGTAACTTCACTGCGAGATACCATTAAATCCTAGAGGGGAGGAGCCATTCTTACCTTGTTTACTTATAGAACTTCAGACTTTGTAGTTAAAAGGACACAATCACTGCGTGTCATCAGTAGGAGCAGGTACAGGTGTGTGACATCAGGACGCCAAGAAGAAAGCGATTTTTAATGTCTTGAGCTTACAAACATTAAAGGACTTCTTTTATTCTTTGATATTGAACAAAAGTACAAATTATGGTTGAGACATGAAACAACTGTGATTATATTCCTGTTTTTTTTTTGTAGTTTTTTTAAATGTTTCAAGTAATGAACCACACATTCGCACAAACAGCACAAATTCACCCTGCTGCAACACGGACCCTCAATCAGCTCAACACAGCAAGTGCTATTGTGAATATTATCGAAGCATTTTAGGCAGTCGGTCGGCTTAATTTGATGATTGGAAGCCATGAAGCTATGCTTACATGCAAATTAGTGCAGGGATCGTATTTGAGATACAGTGTTTTTGTATGGAATGTAGAGTAGATGGATGAATCATATCCCTCTTTGCCCATTTAATCTAGGCTTGTAATCATCGCTGCATGCATGTTTCTTTTAAAGCCCTGCCATCTCTCTGTAGACCAAGTCATATCTGTGTTTCATAGTTTAACCACTTGTAGCTTCTTATCTCCATCAGTGTCTCCATCAGCAATAGACAGCCACAGTGACGAGTCATATAACTTATATCAGGTGCCTTTCATTTTCAACTCAGCTCGTCAGTCATGGTTGCATTGTTTACACCACACAGTGTTGTGTTTACCTCTCTTGCTTGTTGTGGTGATTAGGATTGAAATGACAGCAGAGAAACTGGAGAGGAGCTGCATGTGTTTCCGTGTGTTATGGAGAAATTGTTGGATCCCATCCAAGGTTACATAAAGAAAAGCTTCTAGCCCTTTAAAACGCCTGAAGTGATTCACAGATTCTTAAGAAAAAAGGTTCTTTTACATTAACAAGTCTATTTTTTTTCCTTATGTGTTGCACATTTCAGTCAAGTGTAGCTGTGCTGATAAGACATGAAACTCCTTTATTGAGTGACAAATGGATCTTAACTGAAGCGCTGATCTTGAATTCAATGATGACCCCAGGAATCAAATCTTAGATAAATGTTTAATCTTCCTAAAGAGCTCTCCTGAAATACATACGCCTGTGATGTGTCATTTTATACCTCAGCTGCAAAGACACAGCTACTGCTGAGCTCAAACATAGCTATCCGGACTTTCTTTGTTTTCAAATGAGGTGACTATACTGTTTACTTGGAGGAGTGACTTCCTGTGACCACATTCAAGTTTGCAGTTTCTCACAATCCAATTAGTCCTTTCTTCCTCCAAAGATTAGACAGTCGGTGAAAGATCTGTTGAACCTTGCTGCATGGGCATTCCTTTTTTTAGTTTGGCTATTCTGCTGAAGCCCACTTTGGCTGTAAACATGTTGGCGGGATAATGGTGTAATGTGCCCCGTCATTCATTCTGTTTTATTTTTAGACACAATCTATTAAGTTTTTTAGCTCCGAGTGTCGTGACTTTGCCTTGAGGTGGCTGTGAAAGGAAGAGATGGGGAATGTGAGATAATTAAGACTAATCAAAAGGCATAATCATCATCAGGAACACACAAACAGAACAGCAACACAGCCCGCACTGCCACAGTCGCCGGGTGTTTGCCAACATTTTTATTCCCACAAGCCGTTTAATCTCTCAGTGCTTAATTTACCTGTCCGCAATACACAGTCCTCGCTAATTGGAGTTTGAAGCTACAGCTGCAAACCACAGCTGTGCCCCTCCCGCCTTCTCTTTCCCCAGTTTATCTGAATATGGCTGCCTGTTGTCTTCAGGCTATAACAGCACGAAGCACATCCCTTGTGTCTCAGTGATAGATGACTGGAGGAAATGTGAGTAAGTAGGATGCAGAAACTGGATGGAGCTTGAGGTGGGAAAGGTGTCAGTGAGGAGCTGAGTCTGGTATTGGAAACCACATGTATTTTCACATCTCTTTCTTTCTTCTTTTATTTGTTTTTGTCCTTTTCCTGAATCACATACAGATACTAGTCACATCTATTGTCTCTGCATCTGCTTCCATTTCTTGTCTCATCGCTCTGCTGCAGAGGTGCAGCAAGGCCAGCAGCTGACTCTCCGATGCTGCAGGTAGTAGTTCAATAAGCCTGAATGTAATTACATTCATAATTTTTTCTCAAGAACAGTTGTCCTAACAGTCATTTTAAGATGGTGTACATTACCCTCCACTTCTTTCTGCAAAACTCCTGCAAATGTCGAAAGATATGATTTTTCTTTGAGGCTCTTTCATTGTGCTTTTGATTATTTGCCTCCTGATTAGTATTTCCTGTGCCTTTAAGATTTGCTCATTTGAGAGTGGATAATATTTGAGCAAATTTGTGAATGGACAACTTGATCTCTTGTGAGAGTCAGAAGACCTGCAGGCCTTTCTTGCAGTTGGCGTTAGCCATAACTTTAGCGTTGGCAGAAAGTCAGAATGCCACTTTATTGCAAATTTTAAGACTGTTGTCGCAACAGACAGGGGGCATGTCATCTTGGCAGAGACACCATGAGTCTCTTTATTAAATGGTTAGCTCCTGATCTGGATGTACTGGGAGATGAGAGACAGAGAAGACAGAGTCAGCACGATACATCTTGTCCCCGACCTGTCACTGCTCCGTCAGTGCTCAGGCTGTGATGTGGCACCATGGGCCGCCTGTCTTTAACGGATGGCCAAATGATCAGATCCATTAAGACCCTAACCCCAGGGACAACCAAGTTTTGAATTCTTCTTTCTAATTACTTCCTCTAAAATACACAACTCAGTCTGTGCTCCAAGGCAGCTCTTTATGAGCTGCAGTGAGACGGGATGAGACTGGTTTGCCTCATGGCTCTGAAGTATTCAGTGTGATCTCTTTGGGGGCTCTGCTTGTTCAAAGAAAGTACTGAATTTAGAAACTTTGGCTTTTGAATCATTGTGTGATGTATGATGTGATTAAATTATTGTTGATATTTTGTCATCTCATGTGATTTAACTGTTTTCTTAAAATGTCAGGGATATTATATGTAATTGAAAAATAAAGTTTGGGACTTTTTTAGTAGATAGTGTTTAGAGAATGTAGGACACAAAAAGCAGTTTCCTTTCCTTGGGTTCACCATAGTGTTTCACTTCCTATATGACATTGTCATTATATCCCTGTATCACTTTAATGAAGCTGGTTATAAATGCACATACATTGTTAATGAATAATGACAATGTCATATGACTTTCACTTAATATATACTCTAATACTCTGGTGAATGCTATATCTGTATTGTACTAATACATTTTACTTTTTATAAATATTTATTTCTTATCTTATCTTTATTTGTTTGTACTTTTTTGGCACTTACAAGGAGGACCACTTCTACCTCTATTTTATTTGAAATATAATGTCAATACAGGCACTGTGTTCTATTCTACTCCATTCTTTATTCTGTGCTTTATCCTAGAGCTAAAATATAGTTTGAACGCTGGAAAAGAGATAACAGCTTTATTCACTGGTTTGCATTTATAGCTCAGTGTATAATACATATAAGGCCTTATATTGTGACCTGATGGGGTTATTGCACTATGACCCATTACATGCCCCGTTGCCCTCAGTTAATTGGGCAATTCTTGTTTTAAATAAGAGGCAACTAGCAGATAATCACCTGAGCCACATTTCTGAGAAATGGTGTGGACGCATTTTTAAAATTTTTTTAAACATGGCTGCCATACAGTGATGTAACCACCATTACCAATCTGATGCACCTGTCACCCTAGGGGGGCAAGTAAAGGCACAAGGAATGAATAGAGAAACTGACAGCATAGTTAAAGATTAAACTCATAGTTGCTTTTTCATTTAAAAAAAAAATGGTGATCACTCTTATTTTTTTTACTTGTTCTGTTTTTGAAAAAGCTGCTCAGAGTATGAATGTTCACTGTAAAGGTTCAAAAATATGAAAGGACAACAAGACTTGCAGTAAGCGAGTAAATGAACCTTGTGGTAAATTCAGTTCAGCCCTCAGAAGGTCACGATTTTTTTTTTTTTTTTTTTTTTAGCTGGCTTCTTCGTGTTTGTGTGTGCGTGTGAGTCTGGATTCACTGGTGTATGCAAGCCCAGCGGGTGAAATTAGAAGAGAATGAAGCGTTTCATCATGCTTACTGGACTTGAATCCATGTGTGAAATCCAGCGAACAAGGCCAAGTGCGGCTCCGTATGCTGCGGCGCTCGATGACTGACTCGGTGTCGATCAGATCACCTTCAGCTGCGCCACAGTCGCCCTGAACAGGATGTTTGTATGCCAGAACGCCCCACCATCCAGCACACCTGCTTTTTTTTATTTGACAGGTCACTGCTAGTGATTTGTACGTGTGTGCCTGTTGGCATGAATGTCTGCTCATGCATCACCATGCAATTTATCCTTTTTTTTAGGCTTCAGAGTTTTCAGCTTTCAGCAATGCTTGTCCCATCTTTGAAGCTGACTTCAGATCTCTATGGCTGACTGCCTTTGATATGCTATAGGAACGGCAGTAGGTACAAGAAGTGATGGGAGGCTTCTCCCTGTGGTTGTCCAGGTGGTAAATGGTGTGACACCTGCACAGGACCACAGGGTTACATAAAAGAGCAGCCGTTTCATGTCTGAGGCACCCGTGGGTCTTCTGTTCACCTCTGATCATACAGGAACAGAGAGGAATATGTGTGTTTGTGTGTGTTTGTGTTAGCCAGTCTTCTTTTTGGACAGAGGCTGCTCTCCCTTGACAAAATTTAGTGGTGCTGTTAATCCACCTTACTTCCCCTCCATGACTCGCAATGTCTAATCAGATTAAAACTATATGTAAGTGAATTAGTCAACTTGCAGAAAAGAAATCAAATCACTGCAGGCGAGATGGTTCTTTTATGGTGAGAATCCGCAGGAAGTACTTGTACGTATAAGGCAGGCACACCTTGGTTTTCATTTTATGTCTCCACTCCTGTAAGCACTCGAACAGTCAGTTATAGTTTGGCGTGTTTGCTAGATTCAAGTCCTGAATTTGAAAATTTAAATTGGATCAATTTGCCGGTCTTTAGTTCCAAACATCTCTCACCCCCCCAACTGCAGACAGCAGCAAGAAGCTGTATAACGTTTATGATGATCACATTTTTAAACTAAATGCCAAAATGTATTAAGTATTTTATAATACTTGTTTTTACTGCAAATTACAGCTTAATTTCTGATAGAACAGAACTGTCAAGTAATGATTAAAAGATGGTATTGAATTGTATTATGGGAAACATGGGATCCTCTCTTTTTAGGGCCGTCAAACAAGAAATCTTAGCCATGCTTCAATTTTGATCATTCATTTTGGTCCACTGTATGTTCTCTATTAAAGTACATTAGTCTAATACTGGGGAACTCCTTTAACATCAATTAAAATGAACAAAGTAATGGAACGGATCAAGCTTTGTAGAACATCATTATTGAGAAAAGTGGTTGAAATGACATTGTATGAGTATAATAGAATAAAGATGTTGCCTTGACAGTGTCATTATGGGATGTGATTGAGGCCTCTTAGCATTTATATAATAATGTCTGTGATTATGTGCTTAAAGCTCAACCTCTCCTTTTTTAAAAGCTGGATAGAAAAAAATGTTGGGATGAAGTTCGTTAGGACTTTTTTGACAACACACAAATTGAGTCTTTGATTGTCGAGAGATGTTGCCTCTTGTTAATAAAAAAGTTTGAGTTTTGCGAGGGACAACAATGAAAAAGAAATTAATAAAAGAAGCTTACAAAAGCCTTTTCATCCTGCCTGGACAAGACGAAGATAAAGGAATGCTCAAACAATGTCAGCTTCGTATAATGTTGCTTAAATAGTCCTAATCAATTAGATTCTTAATGATACCTAATTGATGGAAGAATTATCATTATTCTCTGTAGTTTAAAGTGCATCTGGAGGTTCGGCATCAGGATTCAAAAGTCATTACATACATGGTGGGGTTATGTCAAGGCCATTGTAACCAACCAGGGAGCTGTGGTTTTAAATATTTGCACTAGCTGCAAATAGCCGTTTCCCTGGTAACCTGGCATTATTGGATGACGATACAGAGAGGATTTGTGGAAATTGGCAGCGTTTGAGTGGTTTTCAGTGATGTTAATAGAGGAGTTGTAATTGGCTAATAATTTTTGATGCAACTGTGAAACTGTGTAGAATAATGAATCATTATGAGCCAGTGTGATGTGAACATGGTTATTTTCCAGCAGACTGGTGCTGGTGCAGCAGCGGTTCTGGCGTGTTTTACCACAGATTGGACGATGAGTATCTCTCAAATTAGAGACTGTAGATGGAACACAAACCTGCCATCGTCA
>JAPZDZ010000008.1:18278904-18291912 GCA_029783805.1 Acanthurus tennentii | reverse complement strand
ACTCACACATGCATTAATAATATACCCCCCCCGTCAGTTCCGACAGGAATTATCACAGCCCGCTGATGGCCAAATCTTACATCCGATGCCTACGGTACCAAATAAAAACATTGGCAAACATTTTTGGCCATCGGCATTGACTCGCAACTGAAATAACAGTTTTCATGACAACTCTAATAGATTAAGTCCTTATAGAATGTAAATATATTAAAGGGTTATTGCTAAAGAAGGGAGATCATAATTAGGATCAAAAAGGGAATTTGATTCCATCGAAAATCTTTAAGAACAGAACTTAATTATTTTTTAATGTTGAAGATTTGATTAGGGTTTTTAATGAGTAATTAATGATAGCGATGGGCAGGGCCCTGTTGGATACAAGCTTATCTTTTAATGGCAGCATGGGTTAATTTAAGAATAATTTGCAACATTTCCCATTGAAATATCTTAAAACAATCATATTTTTACATATATTTTGCTCAGTAATGTTTCAAAATGTTGAAACACAGAGAATGCAAATAGGTTAACACCACTCAGAGAATTAGGAAGGAAGTCTGCAAAAATGACTTAATGCAACGTGATGAAATTTTAGCACATTAATAATCAGCCTGAGTCAGATAGATTTTAACCTGCAATGGTGGCTGTTTAATAGCAAAGATAACAACTCCTTTAATCCCACGAAATCATCAAACTACATTTGCATTTTCATTAGTTTAATTGAAAACCTCTAGTGAGAGAAACGACATTTTGTGTGTTAAAAGGTGTGGTGGGATGTTACACCGGCACTGTTTTATTCCTAAAATCAATGGTCTTAAATTTTTTGAAAGGACTAGTTTGTTTTATCAAGGGGCCTGTTATAGTTGCATATATCTCTGATCAGAAAAGCCTTGCTGTTTGGCTTAGACTGAAACTCTTATTAACCTAGAGACATTTATTACACTCCTGGCTGTCTGGTGATGACCTACATGATGACCTTTAGAGCTATTTTACCTCACTTATCTACTATAGGAATAATTGATAGCCTGTAGCATTCATCTCTATTTCCATATTAAATTGCCATTACATTTTCAAACTTTATTTATCAGTTACTGTAAATAGCCTACAATATTATTATATAACAGGCTTTTCCATTACCCTCTTTTAATAGTTATCATAAAGCAACTAATTTAAACTTTTTTTTTAGGCTTGGTCTTGGTAAGACCTGAGGAGTGTGTGAAAGATGTGTTTCAGTATTTCAGCAGCTACAGCAGATTACTTTGGATGAACAGAATCAGGCCACAGGGTCTCGTGAGAAGTGCAAACCCACTATTACAATGACCACTTGACACTAAAGTTGCTGGGACCAAAAAAAAGAAAAAAAAAGATGTTTATAACTTGCTGCTCCTTAAAAATCCAATCACATTTGCTAAGTGGCCATTCCAACTAAGTCGTCTGTTCTTGAAATCATTGCTTTTTGCCCTATCCTTTTTTGACAAATAAAAACAGCACTCATAACAGCTTGTAAAAATATCACCAACTGTAGCAAAGTCTGTGCCACATTTAGAGGACAAGATATGACTAATGGAAAGTGAAATGAAAGATTGTGCTGATTTTTGCTGGCAGTGCTAATGGAGGAACACTGAGACGGAGCGGGACAGAGAGGGGTACAGGACAGTACAGGAATAAAAAGAAGTAGGAAAGAGGGGCTTTAAGTTGGATTTGTGAAGATGGCCATGACAAGCAAGACTCAACTCTTAATGAGCCCAGATGATAAAGGTGAGAGGTGACAAACTGGGAAAAAGAGATTGAGTGGACAGGTACGGAAGAGTTTCCCTGGCTGACAGGGTGATCTGAGAGAAGAAGGATAAAATTGAGCTCTGACTGATGGAGCGAGTGCATTTGGGTACCTGCTGCGGTCCAGCAGGTGATTGATGGTGGACAGATTAGAGATGTAGTGCAGTTCAGGGTGATTTAATTTAGACATAAGGAACTCGGTTTACTTAGCGTAGGCTAATTCCGTTTGACCTACTTCAGGCTGTTGGAGAGATTTCACATTATTTCTCCATTAATCTTGTTGAGTAAACTCATGTCAGCGGGACTGAGTTGACTCCACTGATTTGTCCACCATAGCATTCACTTACTTCCACAGTGCTGTGTCAGCAAATCCAAGTTCAGAGTGCAGCGACGGTGTGCCTGAAACAGTAACAAGCTGACTAAAAATACTCACCTGGTGTCAGATTTGTATTCAGACTTTTGCTTTGATAGCTCTCATGTCTTGCAGTGGTAAAGATGGTAATGATCTCAACAAGTTGCTCCATTAGTTTGACTAAAGCTAAAAAGCTGGAGAGCCTTCAGATTTGTTTGCACATCACTCACTGCATTTGTGTTGCTGTTTTATCAACGTCATTCAAAAACGGTTATGTATTTGACGGTAAAGTATCTTTAACAATAAACAACACGTTATCTTGATTCCAGTCACTAATCACCGATGTTAGTTATGTTAACTTGACAAGTATTTACATTAACAGGTGTCCCAGTAGAGCAGTATTATGTATTTTTTATCACTTTTATAGATTAAGTTAAAATTTAAAGCTGCCTAAAGGTAAAATATTCTTACAGTGTTTTCCAATGCAGTGAAGCCTTGATGAAGGAACAGTGCTTTCTAACCCTAACATGATTACATAATTTCTTTTGCATAAGAGGAAATAAATTAGTTTTCTGTGTGACGGACTAAATGTTAGTTCTCTTATTTTATTTTGTAGTGTTCAGTGAAAGTAAGCATTTTGTTTATACAGTTTATTTCTCCTCTCAGATGGAGCAATGATTTCCCAGAAAAGTATTGATGGACTTGTTTGACCCTCTTCCATATAGTCCTCACCTTAACGCCAGGCACACACAGTCTGAAATTTATACAGTGATAAGAGTACAACAGAGTTCTTTTTACTGTTTGTTTGTTTATTTAATAACATCTACATTCTTCTCAGCTTTAGTCACACAAGATGCTGATCAGCATTGATTGTATGCTGGCTGGCACTGTAAAATCTAAAATTAAGTGCATTCATCTCCAGCGTGGTGAGAATGGTGATAATTAAAATGTGTTAAAATACAACTGTGCAGTCATTAGAAGAACTGCAGTGGAGCAGCTCTTTCTAAAACATCACAATGGAGACGAGAGCTGAAGCTGAACCTGCTCGGCTGGTTTACCTTTGGGTTTTACAGGCAATCGCATCCACACAAACAAAACTCCATAGCCTTATTACAAACCTTGGATGTCCAGCCTTGTCAGAACTAAGTTCATTATTTATTCTTGCACTGACAGCACTAACCCCTGAAGTAGTAATTTTTTTTCCTGGGTAATGAGTGTTTTGTTTACAAGATAAGATAAAGAATCTCGGTGGATCTGAGTCTCTGTGAGTATGAAGGATGGAAGAGCAGGTCTTTAATGAGAGGGCTGGGTTTTTACTACATCAATCCTTGCTGAATCCTTGATGCCCCTGCAGGTGACTGAAGTAACTTTCTAAGACATTGATTGCCATTCATTCTGTGGAGGAAATAATAACCTTGCAGGTAGCAATGCTGTCTATACTGATTTGCCCCCCAGTGAAGCACTGACAGCTCATTACCTTCGTCTTCCTGCTTCACACTGATAATTCACCCAGAAAGTCGAGCATGTCACGCCACTCTTGTTGTTTTTTTTTTTCTCCTGATTATTGTACTTCAAAGAATAATTTTGGTTTTAAACGCTTGTGGAAATAAAACAGATAAGGACCTATCTCCAAACACAGAGATGATTGTTTTACTCTAAACAGACAGCTAAATTCCAGGTCATACCAGCATTTATAACAGCAAATTTTTGCACAAAAGATTAATTCCAAACTGCTCACTGAGGTGCAGCCAGTTGGAATTTATCTTTTATCAGCTGAAAAGAATCCAGCTTAGTTCATATCGTGGTCACACACAAAGAAGAGGGAAAACATATGTGATGGATTCCTACAAAAATATTTACACTAAGACTTTAATACTGTTTAGGATTAAATATCAGTCAACGTCAAACTTTAAAAACTGTTGAAATATTGATGCAGGATTTTGCCTCACAAATTTACTGTCAGTTCGGCTGTTTTTTGCAATGATTTGAATTGTTTTCTATCTGTATTTTAAATTTCCTTGCATATGCTTTTAACAGACACCTGCCAGCCAATCAGAAACTAAAACTTAGTTTCTATCTCTTCACTGTAGATTAAACCTCAAGGTCTTTGGTACCACTCACTCCATCTCTCCTTTTGCTCTTCAAACATAACAGTTAGATTGTTACAGGAACTTTAAATGCTGTATGTTTTCCTTCCTCGACAGTTTGCCAAAGTTCAAGTGCCTCAGGGTTCATTTTTGTTTGCTGTAACTGCCACCTTTTAGTACTGATCCTCTCCAGTGTGACTAAGTAAAGTATCTACTCAAGAAACAAAAAAGCAGTAACAGGAACATCATGCAGCAGCAGATTTTGTGTAGGTGTGCAGGCGAGGCTTTGTTGTGCTTGTCTTTTCTTTTTTCTTTTTTTTTTTTTTACATAAAAAACGATGTTCCCTTTAGCAGCACCCGTTGGTTTATTCCTGGGAAATCCTCTTCTAGTCAGTGCTGCATATGCGTCATCGGGAGCAATTTTTACAGCTTTCAGCACACCTCCTGATGGCAAGCTTAAAACACAAAGAGAATGCACAATGGGAAACAGAGGTGCTACCCCTGCCTTCTTTAACACAGCCTAAAGTCAGACAAACCTTGTCTATCATGGTTTTAATAGCAGTTTTTACACCTGTTTAAGCCTCTGCCATTATCTCACATTTAAGCGTATCAGTACATGGAATGAGATTCTTACTGAGTTGCGAGCAATGTCTCTTTCCAAAGATCAATCTCGTGGAAGCTAATCATGTCAGTAGAGGTTTTGCCTCATTAAACAAAGATCAATGTGGATGTCAGCAAAACAACAGCAGCAGTGTCTCCTCTCACTTGCCGTCAATTGGCTTTGGGATTAGGACTTGGACAGGAATTCCAGCACGCTGCCTGAAGGTATCAACATGTATTAGAGTTGTAATGTTGAAGGTAAAGTGGATTCATTTGCATAACTAGAGGAAGAAAAGGCAGGGAGGCAGAACATAGTAATGAGGCAGGGAAATGGGAGTAAGTGTGCAGTGCCGCATATGACAGCAGCCATGTTTAGACCTCACCACAGTGAATCTCTCTCACGGGAGGCTTACTAATGACTTATGACTAATGATTTTTCTGGAGATGAGTCAAAACAGTTGCCACTACCTCCTCCTCCCACTCCCCCCCACTCTGTCTCTGTCCTCCTCAAACAAGCACCTCCTCCGCCTGTTTGGTTGTTTCAGAGCAGAGAGAGGAATTGACACAGTAGGCTATTGAACAGTGGCCTTGTTTGATTTACATTCTTGCACATTATGTCAGAGGAGGAAAGGTGGTGCTTTACAGTGCAGTGCGCCCCCTGCGCTGCACTGTTAAGCACCACCCGAGATATTTGATGTTGATACAGACTTTGTACTTTATTGAAACCATTTCGTTAACACATGTCTCATACGAAGCTTTTTATTTTATAATCAGACATTTCTCAGTTTAATTCAAGATGGCAGACCACCTCACACTGTAGACATTATTCTTTCATGACCCAAGCTAAAGCCTCGCCAAGACTGGGTCGTTTTGGCCTTGACTTCAAAGCCCTGAGCTGCAGCTTCAGAGGCAGCTCCAGAGGCACTCAAACAGCAGTGTGAAAGCCTCACACACACCACTGTCCGCCATCAAAAGTTACTCACCACTGATTGTCATCATGTCTTTTTGCCACTCGTCAGTACCAGCACCATGGCATCAGACACATTGAGCCTGGAGCTCCCTGTGATCACACTAGTTTTGTGCTGTACAGGACCTTGGCCAAAAGAGAAATTCATCTCAAGTTTTTAGGATTTTCTTCCGCCAAATGAGAGTCAAGAATCAGACACCCTCTCTCTGAAATGACCTGTGATTGGCCAGAGTCATGGGTGGATTTTCCAAAGCTTGAAAAAGAGCCAATATTGGTTTCAGAAATTAAGTTTTCTACTTGAATTCCTCTTTGCTGAAAAGTAATTATGAAATTCTTACTCAATGACACCAGAAAGGTTTTTTGTGCCTTCCTCAGCTTTAGAAGAAATGACCATTTTAAAAAAACAATCTAAACATCAGCAAATCATAACTTTAGTTTTTTATAGTGTGTAATCTTTTTTCAATTTATTTTAATTAGCTTCAAGATAATTATGTGCTCCCTGTGGATTGCTTGTCTCACCAGTTGCAGTGTGGTGATATTTGTAATACCAAATGAGCCTCCATGCACCCCAGGAATATGAGCAGTCTGTTCCTACACCTTTGGACAAGATAGCACCTAATTAATTACAATGATACATTCAAGAAACTGCCATTCAGGAAAAAAAGTTATTCAAATTTAATTAGGTGTGATGTGCACAGAGTTGCAATCACAGATATGACAGGAAACCACATTATGTCAGGGTGTTTGATGTTCAGAAGTGTTTCACAAAATAAGAGGAAAGAAAAGAATCAAAGTGCTTCAAATCCTCTGTGGAGAGATGTATCTCCCAGTGGAGTATGAGAAGATTAAATTAACATAATGAAGGGCAGGTTATCCTAGGGTATGTCGCCATTAGCCTTACATGACTTAGATGATTATGTATAACTTTCATAAAATGGGAAATATGTTCAAGCAAAAGCCTTTTTTTTTTTTTGTGAAAACGCGCTAGTTTGCTTTCTCCCCCGCTGGTCGGATCAGAAGCTTGATATCACACATTTCTCTGTTGGATATAAAGACCCTGGAAACTTGACTGTCCAAAAGCAAGAGACACAAAAACTAAGGTGTAAAAACAGCAATTTGTTGTCCAAATTGTGCAAATTGAACAATCAAGATATATATTATCTTTGGACAACACCAAGCTAGTTTTTCCCCCAGTTGTAACTTCTATTATGCAGATGTACATAAAGATGATGTCTTCTCATCTAACTCTCAGTAAGAAAGGGAGCCTCTCCTATAAAGTTCTCTGTAAGTAAATAAAATGTGGGTATTTTATTAAATTTCTTTTAACTAAGAGTGAGGACGATCCCCCAAACTCCACAGCAGCTAACAATTATTGGAGAGCTCTGTCAGCAGACACTTTCTGGACTGGCTTTATTGACAGTATATGATTGAATGAGTTTATAGACTTTGACAGTAGCCAGAGTCAACAACAGCACAAGTTTATAATTAAATTTTTGTTTATGGATCTACAGAGATTTGTTAAAAAAAGTGTTGCACAGCCTGTATCTGTATACATTTTTCTTTTATTCAGACGATGTTCCAGCCTTGAGGCTTCTTTTGTTATGTTTTTAGGCAGTTCAAACAAAGGAAAACACAAGGGAGGGAGGCAGGTTTAAGAAACAAAAAGTGAGCTTTAATAATGTAAAGCTAATACCAAGTAACTTAAAACTGGAGGAGCAAACTGAGGCAAATCCAAAACACCAGATAAATACAGAAACTAAAGTAAGCTAACTAACCAGGGTGACCCAAGGAACACAGGCAGGAACACACAGAAGAACTGACAACTTAAAGAGGGATCACCCATTACTAAATAAATTAAAAGGTAAATATTTAGGGATGGATTTAACTAATCAGACAACCACAAATGAATTAAGTAAAATGAGACCAATGAGGAGAGAACTTAAGAAGTAAAATTGGAAAGGGGACTACACTTAAACCCAAAACTCAGAACAAAAAGATCAGCAATCATAGTAGGAAACAGGCACTCAACAGCTGTATAGGCCACATCTCAGTAATGCATTTAATGGTTATTTCATAATCATGTTCCATCATTACAGTGAGAAAAGCAATCAAGAGACATTCATGGAATTACAACTCTGGATATTGATTAAAACTACAGCTGAATTATGTTGGGAATACAATATTTTAGATTAGATTCTTGGTAGATACACAGAATAAGTTACTCTCATAATAACATCAGGTACAATGTTATCAAAATACCCAATAATAGAGGGACATAGCAAAAAAAACACCAAAAAACTCAAGTCATACTCTGAATTAAAGCCAATGAGTTAACAGGATTCTCGTATATAATACTGTTTCTTTGTGGAAATAAAGTTTTGAAGTTGTGGCTCAACATTCAGTCAGCTGGATAATGTGATTTTTTTTTTGAAAGTCATCATGTAGAGAGGTTTTTTCTTTACACAGATCAATTGAGATAAGCAGAGACGGGGTACATACTCTCTTTTTGCACAGAATAATGACTTAAGGGTAAAGTCTGTCTTACTTTGTGGTCACTGACTGTGAGAATGGCTGTTCTGGTTATGTTCAAATCAGGATACTTGATCATCAGATCTGATTTATTGCACCACCTGTTTTTTTCCTGCTTCAACACCCAGGCTATTGACGCTTGCTGGGGGAAGATAGTCCTAATTATTTTCCATCCATATGAGATTAACAGAGATTTGCCTGTAAATGCCCAGGCCTGTTGAACACTCACCTCCTTTCCAAGTCAGTGCGGATACAGACCATTAGCTTCTTACTGGCTCCATGAGCTCATGGCTGACTGTGCTTCATGCCTCCGTGGGAATATGTGAATATTATATTACATGAATGACATGAATGAAATCAAAATCTCTTTAACAACTTTGCATTAGTTATTACACACAATTTTTAAATTCCCCTATAGACAAAATTTAAAGTTTATAAAACACGGTGATATGATTTATATTTTATATTTTCAAACATTGTTCTCCAACATATTACATTTTTAAAAAGCCAAGTAATTGTTGCCCCTCAAGCAGGTGAGTGTATCTATGAGCCTTGTTGGTGAGTCTAATTAAAGTTTTCTTTCACCAATCCAAAAGTAAAGGCATTAGGGCTTTGTCTTGGTCTAATTGTCAAGTACCAATAAATTATAATTGGGGGGGGGAAGTGAGTCATGACTTTTCAGTGCTGTTTGGTTACATGTAAATATTTGGAAAGGAAACAAATAAGAAGGACTGCCAAAACCCTTAGCTCATATCCTGAAGTGTAATCATGTTGACTGGGAGATACACAGTGAGGGAAAACAAATTCAAAATCCAGTAGCATCCCCTTAACAATAAATCTACAAAATTAAAGCTGATAGATTTTTTTTTTTTAAATATGCACTGCCTAGTGGCTTTAATTTCTAAGTGTGGCTGCGTAAGAAAGACCTTTTCTTTTAAGGACAGCAATGCCTCTTAGTTCATCCTGACTAAAATCTCACAGTAGGTAGTAAATTGTGTGCCATGAAATTTTAGGGTGAACTGTAATGACTTTGGGACTTACTTGACTTTTCTCTCCTTCTACTATGAGGCTGACAGTTTGTGTTTAGAATGTCTAGACATGTACTGCATTTACTGTCACAAAAATCAGTACACATATCAATGTCCTCCTCTTTCAATATGTTTGCTTATCCCTTAATCATTCTTGAATCAAACTCAAATACTACATCAGTATTTGAGTTTGTCTTATACTTTATGAATAAAATGTATGTTATTAACTCTTGATTTTATATTTTTGTTTGTTTGTTGTTTGTTCGTCGAAAGAATATTTTTAGTCTGGGACATGATGCTCCAGTAGTGACAGCAGGCACCATGTATTTTAAATACTTCAAAAGACCTGTAGTCGTCCATTTTACATAGAAGTACAGTAGATAGATCTAAGTACAAGGAATAATCAGTGCAGCTGAACCCTAAACCTCCTGTACAACCACAGAATGTGACCCGTCTCCAAAAGCATAATGATAATCCCTAACATAATTTTTTTATTGATCTCTTTTGGATGTCATCTACATGAGTATTGTGTTTTGAATCCAATTTAGTACGTTTTTGATGTGATAGACATTGATTTTATCTTTTGGAATCTCCAGAAGCAGCAGATTACAAAAGGGAAGGACTTTCTTTGCAATCAGTGCTCCTAGTGGTTGTTGCACTAGAAGTGTCACAAGCTAATGTCAATACAAGCCTACGTTATGCCCTTATAGATGGGCATGATGGCAACAGTGTTCAGCAGAGAAATGCTGACATCATCTATAATGTTTTATCATAGATTTTTTTTTTTTATAGTTTTTGATTAATGTCATGGACATTTAAACTGCTACAGAATTATTAGAACAAGATTTTTACTAAAAGGGAAATATTATCCAAACATCTGCTCTAATGGATGGCCTTAACTTAACCATAAATTATAAATGAGATTGCAAACAGAGAAACAAAACAGTAACATATTTTTAAATCACACACAGCACTTTTGACAGAGCACAACTTTCTTAGAAGAGCTGTAAGACACTGTACTAGAGGCATCGATTTAGCATTTTTGGCTTTTTTCCACCCAGGTGCTGTTGTTACTGTTTTTACAACTCTTCCATTGCCTCCGTGCAAGGTTATGGTGTTGTCTTTTGAGAGGAATCCAGCAGGGTTTGGGTGAAATATCTGTTTTTGCTGTGTGCTTGAATGAGCTGTGGAGGTCACACAACAGAGATACGGGTTGTTTCTGCACTTTTCTTTTGCCACAGTTAGATCTGGCAGCAGGTCAAGGACTTTAATAGAGCAAAAACACCAAAAGCAGTCACAACACAGTGTACTGGAACAAAGGGCAACCCAGTGCCTAAGCATATGTGAGCCCATCTTGTAGAAAGAAAAGAGAGAAAAGAACAAATGAAGTTGAAAGTCCTTAACATTCATGTTTAAATCCCAGTCATTCTATTTACTGAAGCAACTATTGAGTCCCAGTCTAGTAATTTATCACTATTACATTGTGTTTAAGTAAAAACTTTAGTTTAAGCCCTAGAATAAATCAAATATCTCCATCCACAGACAGATTTTAACTCACATATAACTGAAAATACACCATCGATGTTTCCCTCAGTATTTATTTAGGCACACTCATGAAGAGTTACATCAAAAAACATGATGATGGAAATAGTAAAATTAAAAAAAATATCCTTAATCAAAAAAAAAAAAACAATGAAGATCATTTTTGCCTTTTCTAATAAAACTAAATTGGAGTTTTTAAAAACACTGTCTGGTGTAGTGATCAGTTTACACATAGAGCTGATTAACTGTTTTCTCTTGAAAAACTATCTTTATTTTTCTCACATAAATATCCAAGGCAACTTATTTTGTTTCTTCTTCTTTGATGTTTATTTTTGGTTGTCAAACAAATTTTTGTCTAATTTGCATTCTCATCTTTTTTAATTGCAAAATTTGAAAAAAAACAACTAAAAATATCAGCCTAACAATTAGACAGAAGCACAACTAATGGCCCAATTACCGCAGAAGTCTTAATGGATATTCAACAAGTTATCTTAGCTCTGAACAGAGTATCTAAAATGAAAGCATTGTTTGGGAAAAGACACAGAGTGAAGAATTAGATGACTGTACAGCAGAAACCCCCTAGCCAAGACTGCCATCTCAGCATGAGTCCATTAAAGTGTAATGGCACCCAGCCACCATACCAGTGCTCACCCACACTATCGATTTGTTCTATTTTCGGAAGTTGCAGTATAGCAAATATATTTTTGCCTAGAGTTGTTTTTTTCGTGATCAGCTGCACTTTCAGTTCAGCTGAAAACAAAATGTTTGGGGTAGTGTGGCCGGATGTTTCTGAAAGTGTAAACTCTGCGCCTGCAACATGCTGCATTTCAACGTCCTCTTCTTCTCTCCAAGTTTTGCTTGTCTTCCTTAACTCTTAGGTTTCGGTTAATAGATCAAAGTTGACTTGATTATACATGACTAAAATTCTTTCCCAGTGACATTAAGTCTGGATTTTTTTCCTATCAAGGGCCATTTCAGTTTTTATAATATCCTTCAAGGGCCTTGCTAAATTATTAAACACTTACTTCTAATGTGATGGCTGAAACTATGTGTCTTTTAAGAAAGGCCTCTTATTTCAGATGTTAGTGATGATGCTATGCAAAGCTATGGTTCAGTCAATATTCAGTGGGACCCAATCTTTGTGAGAGTCGGTTTGAAAAAGTACTGCTCACAGTAGTGGGCTGTCCCAAGCAGACATATAAATCGGTTCATGCCTCTTTGGAATTGGAAGATAGAAGACCTTGCATAAAAAAATCATAGAACTCAGGCAGAGGGAGGTTGTTTTACCTGGCTTTAAGCTTGTTGCTTTGCAATGCAGTGATTTCCTGTTAAAGGTTGACAGACAAAGCGATTGTTCTGTAAAATAGTATAGCAAATATGTTCAGTTCTTGGCTTGAGCTCTATCTGTGGCAAGGCCTCTAAGCTTTTTCAAATAGTTGTTCAAACATATTCATAGCCAAAAGAACTGGCTCAAACAAATCCCAACCTTTGGTAGTGCCATGCATGGCTCTCACAGACAGAAGCTTTCCCCTTGTGGCAAATATGGCTGTAATTCCACTAACAAAAATAGCAAAATCCGTGACTTTGAAAATGTTTCACTTTGACCCTCCCTGGCTGCTCTGTATTAACTCTACCAATGTCCATTACTCATCCAGTTTGGCATGTTTTGTGCTGTAATGATGCTTAAAATGAGCCTATAGGCCTTATTTATTTCCAGGGCGATGTGCCGCCAAACGTACTTGTCTTTTTCTTGAACGAAACAGTAATCACCTGTCCCTTATCTGTATCAGCATGTACGTATTGTTATTTTGACAGTACTTACTCTTTATTTTAAAAGATAAAAAAGGCAATAGCAAAACTGATAAGGTATTCATAAGGATTCTTTCTTCAAAAGTGACTTGATGCTAAATTTAGACATCATGTACTTTATAAGGTGCTTTAAGCCCCAGGCATAGGCAAACCAGAACACCCAAACACATTCAAGCAGTAACACACTTACAGAGACAGACAGCTCTAAAATATGCAAGTAACAGCCCAAACACTGTCCATTACTGACAAGAAGAAGGATAAATGGCTCTGCCACTTGTCAAACCTTGATGTCTGTTGTGACAAGCTGATTTTAGGGGCTGGGTG
>JAPZDZ010000008.1:18231395-18249462 GCA_029783805.1 Acanthurus tennentii | reverse complement strand
AAAGGAAACCACTTTAGAACAAAAGTTTCCATGGTAATATTTCAGACCCTGATGTCAACATTACAACAACACAACGCCATTCATACATTTCTAACAAGACCTATGCTGCCCTAATTTTTATAATGGACAATTCAGAGCAATACTAACTAAACAGTCACTGAAGAGGCCGATTGTGTCTTCTCTTTCAAGATTTTAGACCAAATTAGCAAATTTGCCATATCATGTGATATCTTTTCTGGGTTTAATCAAGCTGTGACCTGCAACAAAGAAAGTGTAAAATCACCATAGTCTGTAAAGTGAAGAAGTAACAAATGGCACTTACTGTGCACTTCTCTGAAATCACACGGCTCACACAAACTGCTAACTCCTAAAAATGTTGGATAAACACGACCTTAATGCTGAATCTGCTACCTTATCACCTCAATAATCAGAAAAAAGCCAGAACCTCCTACCTGCACAAGTTAAGATCTTCTGCATCAAGTTAAGTGAAATATAACACAAGATTTAGTTTAAATTTAATTTATTTAGCATATTTGTTTTTTGGTTTTGACACAAAAGTTTCAACACATTTACCTAAACTTGAATAAAATCTTACTTGTAGTAAAGGTTATATTGCAACACTAATGATTCCTTAAGATATTCAACTTCTCAGCCTCTCTGAAAAATGAATGAGGCTCTTCAGTACAGAAATAGTATCTGGAGCTGCAACTGAAAACTGTACCAAAATTCTTGTCTTTAAATGTGTGTCAAACAGATACAATACAATCCTGATATCAATAAAACATTAAACAGTAGATTTAATAGAGACGGTAGGAGCAGTAGCAATAGTGAAGTGTTATAGAGTCAGCAGCAGTAGTTATGATAATGTTAGTGGGAGTTACAGTGGAAAAAAACCTGTGTTTCAGGCCTCCACTTTAAAATGAGGATCTGGAGCTGCACAAGAACTCATGGTGGATTAAAAAATCTGTAAGCTCCAGCTGGAGGTCTCTCTTGAGTGTGCTTTACTGATAATAGGAGCAACACAGTAAAATCTTCAGTTTTAAGGAATTTGTGGCTGTAATATAGCCAGATGCTCATCATTATTATTATCATCATACCTCCATAAACAGCATGAGCCAAAGAATCAGTTCTGAAACTGGAGTCCAGCTGTGATACTGTTAGCACATGTCAGAGCAGCTGTCCTGTGGGGCCCATCTCTGTCGCCCTTACAGGACTAAAGCGCCCTCCGCCTCACCCCTACATCCAGGTTGACCCTTCAGGTTGACTCTGTTTATTCATGGGACTAATTGCATTGAATGTGACACTTAGTGATGACAGCATGTGGTGAACGCAAGGTGTTCTCAGCTCTGCTTGGAGGGAAGATAGCATCCGCAGCGTGGGGTACTGCGTATATATGCCTACCTTTCTCGCAGTGTGGAGTCGCCCGTGTTGCCGGGAAACTAAAGACAACTTAAAAGGTGAAAGTCATCTCTGCTAAATGTCTGGAAATATCAACATGTGTACATACAGTAGATAGGCAGTTTGCGGTAAAACTGATATTGTATATTTGAGGACAAAAACCAGTGATATATTTTGAAATACCTCAAACTTCATGCCTGTAAATGTATAAAATTATTATTTTTCCTGTGTTTACTTTTGGCTTGTTAGAATAATAGAACCTATGAAACGGCATTAAGAGGCAGTTACCAAAAGATTTGCAGAACTCCTCCTAAAACTCAGACTAACAAGGTTTAATTAGGTTGAGTAGCACTTTTGGATTTATTAAATGTCAGACAGAGCATAATTGCTTTTAAAATAAGAATTTATTTATTACAAAGTAAGTAAGATTGTCCATCACTTTGGTCATGATTGTAAAAACTGGCCAATGTATTGTTAAATAAAGGTCCATTCCCCACTATTTTATGGTAAACAGATACTGTATCCTTACTGAAAGCACTATGATGGTCAGAGTCACATATTAGCATAGTGTTTTGTTAGCTTAGTCTGGACAGAATAAAATGGGGTGCTAATTAAAGAAACAAAAATTCTCAGTACACCAGGTTTGAGCAACAAGCAAACTCATAGAAGGGATTTTCATTTCAGCAGAATGTCTGGAAAACACACGACACCTTACATGTTATTAATTAAAAAAGTTGTGCTTCTGCTAATAAAATTGTCCCAGCAGCAATGCTAGCACACATTTGCCTATTCACGCACCTGAGAAAGAAAAGGAAACATTTATTTTAATGAATGCTAATGAAGGCTAGTTAGCATTCACTGGCATTCAATAACATAAATTCATGTTTCTGGCTATTTGATAGTTCTAATTTCAAAATTCACTCTTTACTTTAGCTCTGTTTTAGTCCACGGTAAGTAAGAGTTTAGCGTTACATATACTAACACTAGGCCATTATACTAAGCTGCTAACTACTTTTTAAAAATCTTTTTTTATAGATTTATCAGGACTCTTACATTACTGCCCGCAGATGCTGTATATGACTGTTGAGATTGGAGTTTGTGGGCTTAAGAACCAAAACAATAGGCTAAAATAGAGCCCCCCCCCAGTCAACGGAGAGAGACAAACTTTTGATTCTCATTTTAATTGTGCTGTTAACTTCACAAATTGTTTTTACTAATTTAAGAGATACATTCTCAAGTCAAGAAAGTGAAGTTTAAACAAAAAAAATAGATAAAAAACATTTTCTCCACTGACCGGTGTACATACTTTATACAGAAATGAGCTTCCATGGGGTCCACTGAAAAGGGGCTTTTACTCTCTATGCTAAAAACACTCTTGAGTGGAAGTGTAATTTTGGATGACAATGATTTGTGAATATGTTACTATGAAGGACTTCAAACATAATAACCTGATCCACAGACTAACACATTAAACCTGACACAATCATAAAAGACTGCTTTCATGTCAAATACATTTTCCGGCCAACAATGACACATGAACTTATTGCAGGAAATTATAGATCTATTTTCCAAATGTCAAAGTAACTCTTCAACATGAATCAGTGAACGATTATGTGCATAGTATTCAAGTCAAATGCTTGTGTTTTGTAGAACCATATAAGTGGGTACCATCCTCACAGTTAAATTAGTCACCTGTCCTCTTTAATGAAACTGCTCTGTGAAGATGAGTCAGATGCCGTGTCTTTGTTGGACCTATTGTGCCAGTCACAGTTTCCATTACGCTGTGCAGCAACTGCCACTTGCAGAACAGCACGTCTTTTTTGCAGGATATCTGGATTGTACTCACACATGCAGCTTATGACAAGTCCACTAAAATAAAGTGCAATAGGAATAAACCCACAAGAGAAGTCATAATAGAGTCTGCAGCCTGTTAGAAATAATACTGTGGTAGACTAAAAAGCTGTGTAAAATAATACCTTTTTGTCTCATTTTTTCATGTATTTATTTTGCTGCATTTAACTGAGTACATGTATGCTAAAAAATAAATAGGTGTTCTCATGTATTTAGCATCAAGTCCAGTCTTATGAATGTATGTATGGTTAAAAGCATTAACCATATCACTGGTTTCATATCACAGAAAGCAGTTCATTTATGACGAGGGTGCACTTAAAGGATAATATTTAACTCAAGCAGGGAAATAATACAATGCATATAAGGGATAGGGTATTGAAATGCTTTTGATGGTCCGTTGCACACAGTAGATGTGCTCTGTGATTTGTCTCACACTCTGCTCCTCCTCAGCTGTCATCCTCTGGCTGATATTATACTCTGTGATCTTGACAGGGATAGTTTGGTGGTGTCCTAAAGATGTGATGCATGTAGACAGCGATTGCTGAGTGATCAAGTGTGTGAATATGAGTAAGGTGGGCTGGAGAGTGGTTGGATTCAGAGAAACACACAGATTGTCCATTGATGTTGCATTTTGACAAGGACTGATTGGAGAGTTGGATGTACATTGTCAGTACATATGAGGGCAATTTTCCTCTTTGGTTTTCCTGGCAGGCAGCAGAGTTCCCTCATTTGCAAAGAGAACTTGTTGATGGTTCTCCAGCTGTGTTGGTGTCCTTTATTCACGCTCTTATTCCAACATCAAAAGGCACAGCCACAAGGAGTGTCACTAAGCCCGCTTACTCATCTGAAATTTCTTGATGACATTTAGGATGTAATATTCCGGGTTCCCCATTGCTTAGAATGGATTATGTAAATCTGCAATACATCAAGGACATAGGATTTCACGACTTATGTTCTCAGGCAGCAGTCGATATAATGATTGAGCATATTTTAAATCCAGGTGGTTTGCTCATTCATAATGCATGACACTTAGTTTCATAACAGGTGTTTATGTAATAATTAATAGCTGATGTCATGTTTTTATGGCGTCCATGTTGTATTTGGAAGGAATCCTGGGAGTGATGTGAGAAGTTGTGAATGAAGGTTTTTTTCACAGACTGTGATTTTGTTATTTTTGAACAAACTAGCACGTTTTATCCCTCCTTTTAAACATCCCTTTTATCACACAGCACCCTGTTCTGCTACAGCGCACTATTGAATCTTATTTAGTCTTATTGTTTGAGACACAATTAGCTTCCAGGCATTCATTTCAAACCGTATGATTATTCTTCAAGGATAAATCAACCAAAATTACGACGGAGCTCACTTACCTCCACTGGCACTAAACGCTGCTGGTAGTTCTTTTTAAAGTTTTCTGCTCTGAGATTCAAACATCCACTCCAAAACTGTGGAGGTGAATGGAATTTTATTTGGTGCTTCAATCATTAAATACCTGAAAATAAATAAATAAATAAATAAACAAATAAATAAATAAATAAACAAATAAATAAAATAAAAAGAATAAATCAACATCTGTCTCCAGTATTCTTGATGATCCACAGAATATGTTTTTAACCGTGTTTGTCAGAACATCTGTTTATCAAAGAAAAAGTCCCCGTGGAGGAAATGTCACAATGGGAGAAGCACAAAATTTGTTTTAAAAAAGGCAATGAATTAATGGTTCGAGGTGACATAATATTTTCATTCACCTCTATTTATTTGGAGTGGAGGCGCATTTTTAAAGAGCATGGGGTCTGAAATGTTCATTGCGTAAAACTAAAGGTATCTGATCTGCGATGTACTACAACTGTGTTTAACAATACAGTAATCAATACTTTTTTTTAACTACTGTCATCGGTTATCTCAGTTTGTCAGTAGTCAAAAACTTTGGTCCAGATAAAAACATCTCAACACTGGACTGAGATGATACTTTGTACAGATATGCAGACTTCAGAGGATGAATCCGACTGACTTTGGTGATC
This sequence comes from Acanthurus tennentii, assembly GCA_029783805.1. Lineage (NCBI taxonomy): Eukaryota > Metazoa > Chordata > Actinopteri > Acanthuriformes > Acanthuridae > Acanthurus > Acanthurus tennentii. The sequence continues at coordinate 18,244,192 of JAPZDZ010000008.1, read as the reverse complement.
CTTTTGCTTTACAAATAGCGCCAACGTGTGGTTAACATTTTCATTTTCGGTAAAATACCTTTACAGATAATGTCTTACAAATTTGGTACACATGACTCTTCCTGTTACCATATCACAGTTCATGAGTAAATGAATTTTAGTAGTAATACAATGCTAGTTCCAGAAAACAACATGTAAACTCAATGATCAGTGGAAGTCCTATAGGTCATTTTGTTTACAAGTTTAGTTGGGACAACACGTCCCTGAATATGTACAGATTTAATGTGAAGTAATGAAGTCCTTAAAGTTTAAACAGCATACAAAACATCAGTTTTCCACACTTGGCCAAACCCCCTGTGACATAAACAGCTGTGGATAATCCACATGTAGCAGCTAAAAACCAAACTCGTTATTTGAAGCACAACCTGTTAAAAAACACTGATGTTGTTTACTCAATTCAAATGGCTAAAAATATCATAGTATTCTTTTGAATTGGTTTAACCAGTCAAGCGCTTAGCGTGCTTGTTGAGTTTGAACTGTATTATTGTGTTGCATCATTACAGGATCTTCATAGTTTACCACAATATTTACATCTGGAATTGTAAATAATATTTTGCACTCTTTTACGGTGGGATTAAGTATTTTAATAAAGGGAGATTGAATGAAACAACCAGACTTCCAAAAAAGCTTCTTCTGTTGTCGCCCCCTGGACACTGGTGTTATTATAACATATCCAGCAAGATCTATCAGTGATCAATGGAGTGTTTTGGTTTTGTTCACTTGAGATTTTATTTTCATGTCCCCAGTTTGTGACATCAAATCTGTGCTGCAAATTAACATCTTGGCAGCCTGCAGTGATTCCTCATACTGCTGGATGAATTTGTACTTGCCTCACTTTTCTAAACAAGAAAGTTGTTAATATATCGTCTGACTGCTGCTTATTGAAAAATGATACGAGGCGTTCACCCTGGATGTGCTTTGTACCCCGTAGATTATTTTCACTTTGCTGGAGTGTCCTACTGGGAGCTTGATGGAGATCTCCACACAGATCGAAGGGAATGGGTTCCTGTGGTGCTGACGCTCTCTGTGGGAATCACTGGCTTCGGAGCCGGCTGGTCTATTTTCACTTCTCAGAGGGTAAACTGTGTTCACAAGATCTCTCCTCACAGCACAGTTTACCCCTGTGGCTTTATCCTAAAAAAAACAAATGAAGTGGGCTTTTATTCAGCTAAAAGACTGATGTAATGGACTGTGTCCCAACCCAGACCCTAACCTCATTTTAGGGGGACACTCTCTAAATTTTACACATTAAGATCAGTTTCCTGATGCAAAGAAGTACAACTCAACCTGTGAAAACATTTCTTTAATATCACCTGTGGCTTCAAAATCTGAACATGCAATCATGGGTTACTGGGGATTACGTCATCAAAGATGATCTCATATTCATTACGTACTGGAAGTGTGGAGTGTGACACACTATGAGCACCTATGAGACACACAGTACCTTAAAAATGTTCTTAAGGTGCATTATGGGTAGGAGGAACCAGGTGTTTTTTGAGTCTGACCAGCACAAGAGACAAAAGTCAGGATATCTTGACCGCTGCTGAAATGATTTGGACCAATCTTCAACAAATTTTGGTGATCCCCTAAATTTTCTCTTTAGAGCCAAACAGTCTGTTGTAAACATTCATTGTGGCTTTTACAGGCCGCCTTACCTGGTTCAGGTCTGACTGACCAGATTCACCATGATTATGAGCAGTTACTTTAGGAGCAGTTACTTCAAGTTTGAGAAACATCTCATTTACTGCATGCTCATAATATAGGCAGCAAAATGCAGGGTGGTATGGCCCCAAAGCTGTGCTAAAAAAGCTGGGTTGCAATGACGATTAATGTGCAAGTGTTTATCCATAGCTGCTGAGATAAGCCACACATTTCACCTGCAGGCAAGGCCCTTATAGCTGCTATGTCTAACTCCTCACCTTTAGGCAGAATATACATTCCCAAATCTTGCTGTGCTCCCCTTCAACTTGGTCTGATTCTTGGCTCAACACTTGTCAGTCATCTCAAACAGCTATCTACCTCAAAACAGAAACCACCCCGAGGCTGAGGGAAGCATCATTCAGAGACGAAGCCGCCGCAGCTAAAATCATAGGTAATCTAAAAAAAAAATGATAAAAAGGCTGGATAAATTAAAATTTATTTTGAAAAAGTGTTATATTTAGCTTCAGTGGACTGTTTTGTCCTTACTACGCTCTAAATGTTGTTTGTACCATTCCTTTGCTGAATGGCACTGATTTGATCCATCACAACAGTGTCAGCAGCTTTTGGCCGGCGTTTGCTGAAGTGAGAACTCTATCACAGAGAGATAAATGTGCTCACATGCCCACAGGCCAGCGAGAGGCTTCCTCTCACCCTCAGAGTTTCTTAGAGGATTCAAGTGGTGACGCTTTCTGTTCCACTCCAGCACGGATGAAGCAGAGTAAAGCAGCGAGCGCAGTGGGCTCATGCAGGCTCAAGTGGGCCAGTGTGAGTGAGGAGTGAGGCTGGTGAGCTGCTGGTTGATGGACCATAGTGCCTCCATATAGTCAGGGGGCCCTGGTCCAGGTGGCGTCTCTCTTAAACAAGCTGGCAAAGAGGAACCATACTGGCTGAATACCGAGGAAGAAAACGGAGGTGAATGTGGAAGGAGAGGAGAAGATAGAGGGAGGAATCTTTCATATATTGAGTTTTTTAAAAACACAGTTTTAATGTCCCGTTACATTGTGACTTAGCAGCTTAATGTAGCTTATAAAATCCCTGTCTTTATTGTTGAAATTCCTCCTGGTTAGCAATAACTGTCAAAACACGAGAGTATCATGGGATATTAAAGCACCTGCTTCACCAGCTCTCGCACATGTAAATACACAGTAAACCGCTGCACTTGGCAGTTATGAAAGAAGCGCACATTATACCTTCCTGACATGATGTTCTCCCACTGAATGCCAATATAAATGTCATATTTGATAAAAAACAGTCATCAAGTAGAGAGAAGTTTGTGCTAACAAACTGCGTAACAGTGATTACTTCCTATTTATGCCTGGATGTTGCAGCTTAGTACTGTCTGTTACATGACTCTTATGACTGCTCATGAAAGTAAAAATAACATAAAATCAATAATTCTAGAATATCAGTGGAGTTTTTTTATTTCTTAGTTGTTTCCCTTAAATATTTATATGAGCTCTTCTAACATGCTTGGCTCAGATGTTGTGTAACATATGAGAAAATAAGATCAATGAATAACTGCTGTTTATTGCAGTTTGAGAAGGGAACAAAAAAAATACTAGAAAGATGATATTAACTTCATCAGTCTACAAGAGAGACATTAGGGACTCTTCTGTTCGTGCATTTACTTTTTCTTAAAGGAAAATTAAATTTTAGCTACCTTTTAAGTAACTTGGGTATTTTTTAATAGCTAGACCATAGTTGTTATAGGTTTTAATAACACTGCATTTACCAAGTTACTCTGTGCAATCGGGAAAAGCCTCAATATTGCTTAATGAAGCCAGACGGGACAAGAAACACAAACAGTAAGAGACCCACAGGTTAGCCAAAGGTCTTTAAAAGAGAGAACAAGGCAAATGATAAAATTATGTAACATTTATTATCCTGTTTGTCTAAACATCCACGAGGTAGCAGTTACATACAGATTATAACAACATACTTGAAGCCACTTTAAGTTTGCCTCCAAATCAAGTGACTCATATGATTTGCCTAATTTGCTTGTGTCAGGTGATATTAACCTGTCAGGTGACTGCTCATTTTCTTGGCCTGATGATTTGTTGTTGCAACATCACCATGTTGTCGCTGATATTTCCCTTCTTTTTATGAAAAACACAGACAACGTTTCCAGTTAATTTCACATGTGTTGTCTCACAAATATCATAAATTTTACTAGTGCACAAAATGTGTGTTAATGGCTAAAAACAGTCCTCAGCAAATGCAATACTTCTAACTGCTAAAGTAATGTTCTCTATAAACTGCAGAGGCACATCTTTTGGAAAATCACTAAGCCCTGAAAAACAAGCAACAAATAGATATTTACATATTTATGGAGTAGTTAGATATTTTTGGAACCGTAGTTCTTGTTTTCATCCATTTCCAGAAAATTAAACAACACTCTCTTCTGTCTTCTTCTCCCATCCTTTTAGCTGTAATTTCTGCTGTTTTCTAACTTCTTCAGTGTTTGGTCCTTTCTGTCTTGTTATTCTTACAGAAATGTCTGAGCACTTTGACCTTTCCATGAATTCTTCCTAAATCCATGCCATCAGTTTTACCCTTAAGCTTGTGCAGCTGACAGAAGAAACAGACAAACAATGTTTTTATTGTAAGAGTATTTGTTGACTTTGAGATGCTGGCTGTTTCCTCCTGCCTCTCGGTCTTTATGCTGAGCTAAAGTAATCACCTCCTGACTCTTACTCCATACTAAACAGCCTGATCATAGAGTGGAATTGATCTTCTTATCTCACTCTTGGCAAGAATGGATGATATATTTTGCAAAATGTCAAAGTATTTCATCGCTTAGTCTTAAGTAGCAGCAAATGAACTTGGATGGTAAATGTAACCCTAACCTTATACTCAGAGACGGACTGTTCCATTGTTGTGTTTGGTGCTTTTATTAGATTTGCTGACAATAAGAAAACATCAGAAACACCATTTTTTTAAGCATGTTGCATTGTGATGATATCCGGTGTGTTCTGGAGCCAGTGTGGAGCCAAAAGACCTTTGAACTGCAGGCCGCTCACCTGCATGTAACAGATATTTCCCAGCAGTCTGGGATTCAAGTGGGCACTGCAACACAAGTTCTGACATTTACCTCACGTCATCCTTTTGGCTGCTAGTCGCCTTCTGATCCACTCTGGCTGCCCCGGGCTGTGAGTCAGCACGACACAGTACCCAGCCGCCAAACTGCTGGGTGTTCCTCCCCACAGCACCGGCACAACACGGATTTGCATTTCTCCTCATTGTTTTGCTGATACACTGTGTTCCAGGAGTCATATGTTCTGCTCGTTTCCCTCTTGTACATGTTATTCTCTTAAATAGCTTGCACATAAAACTCCAGGGTATTGTATATAATTTGTCAGAGAGTACAGTAAGAGTGCAGATGACCATTGCTACTTCATCGCTACCACCTGCTGTTAATTCTCCCCCGGCTGGACCCTGACAATCATCTTCCCTCTGCAGCTCTGCGCTGTACAGCTCCACTCCCACACGGTCTTATCGCAACCACTTTATTCCATCTGTAGAAAGAGTGGGAGTGTGTGGTCTCCTGTGTGAGTTATTGCCACTGAACAGCAGCATGAAATCAGCGTCGGCGGCTTGTGCACAGTGTGTGGTCCGCTAGCGTTTTTTGATACACGAGTAGAGTCTCTGATACTAAATGCGGTGCCCCCGGAGGGTGGAAAACAAATACAGTGAGATAGCACAGTGACAGTAGAATTACATAGGTTGGAAAAAGCAAATAAGCCAGCAGGATGAGGGCTATAATTCTCACAGCATCACCTTCAGTCGGCGCAGAATTCCTGAGTGCATGTTGGCATATTTCGTTCCCAACTGTATGATTATAAATTCTCGGTAAATGAAAGTTATGTAATGTACAGCTGAAGTATCGGCATGAAATACGATATGCAACATGTGCTCTTTGGGACTGCTCACTTGTTTGATTGCTGCAACATTACGCATGCAGGTGTTCAGTTTGTGCTAAGTAATCATAATGTACACACAGCGTAATTAATCTCAAGTCACTGCGTGTGTGTAATTGACTGCAGTTGGCATGAAAAGCGATTTGAAGTCTACTGAACAAAAGCAAAGTGAAAGAACAGTAGAAATGGTTTGCTTTCTGCTCTGTGTGGCTAACCGTCTCTAGCCTTCGGAGGCCATGTGACAAATAAGCTGTGTGGAGTGGGAGCCAGAGGGGACGAGCTGACCATTAGTGGAGGCTGGCCTGCTGCTGTGGGTCATCATAATCACAGACCTGCTACAGCTAACATCGCATGTCTCTGTCTCACAAAAAAAAAAAAAAAAAAGAATACCCAAGACATCAGTTTGAGATGACCCTCTGACTACAGCAAAACATATCCCTGTTACAAGTCTGCTGGCAGAGAGGCAGCGGGGCACACAAGGCCAAGTGGTGTCAGTTACTCAGGGGAGGTGATTTTTGTGAGAACAACGTGAGTGCTTGTTGCTTAGCAGCACTCAATGGCTGTATTTCCTAACGCTGGGCAATGAGCTTCATTAGGTGAAGCCTAACAGGGGATATAGAGTGACACCTGGGACAGCTCAGGGTCCTGCCAGGAGCAGGCTGCAGGAGGTGAATACAGAGTGACTTTATATCTGAAAGACATCGCAATGATTGCATAGGGAGGAATGTGATGACCACATGGGCCTCAGTTGCTGTAGTCTGCAGCCAGTGTAATGCTCTTTACTGAGGTTTAATAGGCTTTTTACAGAAGCATGAGGAGATTATACTTTGAAGTTAATGACAGTTATCGACACGGAGCAGAGCTGATGCTGCTGCTGTGCTGCAGGTCCTCTTCTTCATGTGGCTCAACATAATGCTGCTACTAATCTTGCCCCAAGCAAGAATGCCTGAATTGTAGTTGGGTTTGAATCTCCATCAACAGAACTTTAAAGAAGCGCTTGTTGATATTTTTTTTTTTATTTCAATTTTGTAGCTGCCTACAACATGATTGGCTGAAAATAAGTCATGTGATTTAACCAAACTGCAAATATTAATTCCAAAATGGACAAATTATTGTACAATTAGGCATTTTGGCTTATAGAATATGTTTAATGTAGGGAGCAAAATTCTGGCACATTTGGCAATGCTGTTATTGTCCAACTAGTTCAGCATCAGCCGTTGGAAGAACTAAAAATCAAGACTCAAGTAAAAGTTTTGTTACTTCCATAAATTTTTTTTTTAAAAAAGTACAAGAAACATTACCAATAAAAAACACAAAATTAAACCAGAATAAATAATGTTTTACAAATTACTCAAAGAACAAAATAACTTTTCATTTAATTATTTATCTAAAGTAATTATTATTATTTAAAAAATAATTAAAAAGCAAAAACGACAGTAAACTACAAGACTTACTCCAATAGGTTTGTGGATATTAGAGAAAGACTTTTTATCAGTGAAGATCTGTTTTTCAAACACTGAACTAGTGATTGTTGCCTCTTCCAGATGTTGGTAAGGCCAGATGTGGACAGATAAAGTCACTGGGAGCTGCCTTTTGTTTGATGTTTAGCTCTTTCATCATTTCATCCCGATCAAATGACAGGTGATGCTTCTTTTTCTTTCAGGAAGCTAAAAACTTGCTTACATCTAAGCTATTGTAGAGGTGCCTTTTCAACCCCCACCGACACTGCATTGAAATTCATGAAAAGTAGTAGAAAAAAGTAAAAGTAAAAAGTAATTTCCTCACTCAAATACATATTAAAGTAAAAGAAGAAGTACAGCTTTAATAAAAAAAAATAACATGAAAGTTCCCAGTCCAAAAAAAGCTGCCTTTTTACTCATATGCATGTAATCAGTTATCGTCTACCCCTGCATTCACCACATGTTTTTACTATTTTTATTAACATGAAAACAGCTACACCTTTCTTCTTGCATACATGACACATGACCAATGACTTTCAGAAGAGGAAAACACATTTATCTCTACACTTTCAATAGGCAAAGATTTAGTTTTTAAATGCTCTGCCTGTTAACACTGAGCATAATTTTGTTCTGTCTGTACCAAACAGCAGTGTTTCTGTGACAGATAAATAACCTAAAATTGAGTTTCAAGCTGCTAAATCAGGTGCAAACTGTGTGGTGTGGCATAATGTTGAGGCTCAGTCTTCATTGATGAAGCACAAATCCATACGGGGCTCTGGCCCATAATTGTCAGCTAAGAACAACTAAGCCTTCCCTGCACAGCACTTATTACTGGCCTTTGCATTATTGACTGTCCATTGATGTTTTCCATGACTTTTTATTGGGGGTATAAGTTGGACAGGCTGTTTCAGGGAATAGTTGTTTCTTTTGATTGCTTCTGTGAGTAATCTGACACTCTCTTTGCTGGATTTTTTTTTTTTTTAACAAGGTATTATGCTTTACTATAAACTAAAAGAACCCAATATTAAATTGGATGGAGGGGTGCTGATAACATGAAGACCAGAAGCCATGTGGTCAGAGTTACATATTTAGCAACCCTGGTAAACTGAAGTATGATTTAATGGATGATTCCATTTTTACAGCTTGTTCTTACTTAACTACTGTCATCGAGGAGCACAGTGAAAGAGCTAAAACTACAAGTGTAGGTGATCATTTCTCATTGCACATGAATGTGAGAGGTTTGCTCAAGTATTGATGATCAAAGTTGATCCATAAACTGAGAACAGTTTGTGTGAAATTACATTTTTAATTACATTTTGCCTTAGTTTTCTCTTCCAAATACATACATTAAGAAACACTTTGGGGTTTGTTTGCAATATGTCAGATTTTCTGACTGCTCGTGTTTCTTGCCCTCTCAGACTTGTTGCCCAGATCTTGTTACTAATAATTACCTATTTTATATTAGTAATAAAACAGATAATGACTTTACTGAACTTTAGTTTACTCAACAGCAGATGTCATCAGTTACATTATGAAGGGTTAGGGATAAATTCAAAACGGGAGCACCTTTAATGAGGAAAATATATTTAAATAATATATTTAATCTAAATAATGATGGCACACTGGTGGAGTTGATAGCTGTGTGAATTCTGGGTCTTTTCCACATCTCTGCATGGGTTTCCTTCAGGTGCCTCAGCTGTCCTTTACAACAACACATGCAAGTGTGGTTAATTGCAGACTCTAAAGTAGATGTAAATGTGATTGTGAATGATTATTTGTTTCTATGTGTCAGCTCTGTGGCGAACTTATGACCTGTTCAGGGTTTACCCTGCTCCTAACCCGATCAGCTGGGATCACCTTCAGCCCCCTGTGACCCTACAAAGAATTAGCAGGTGTAGATAATAGATGAATGAATAATCAGTGTTATTTCTAACATAATACTATTATTTCTATTTCTAACTTATTACTCAAAAGTTAAATACAACAGAACTGCATAAAACAATGGATTGAAAATAACACCAGTGACTGACCAGTGAGAATTTAGTGAAATGAGAGCGTGTCATCCAACCAATCCACCCAACCACCAGTAGAGGTCAGCCCTACAAACTATGTTTATTCAGCATCTCACAACAAAACCACAGAAACTGATGTTACCATGAACATGGATCAGTGCAATGGAGAAGTATATTTATCTTCTACTATTGACATGCTGACTCATCACACATGGATTTGAAACAATGGAGCGTGGGACTCTGACATTATTCTTCAGCCATATCAGGTTACTTCTAATATGATAGTGGCCATGATACATCATAAGCATACAGTACATCTTGAATGGATAGGTTCTTTTTGCACAGCTGTTACAACACTGGCAGCAAGGTGAGAAAACAATCACCCACTCATGTTTCAAAAGCACGAGTGCCAAAGGTATGATGTATTTTTGTATGCAAAACCAGAATTTAGCATCTCCCTGATTCCCTGGTAATTTTTCATTCATTTTAGATTACTGCAAAAAAAAACAAAAAAAAAAACAAAGCAAATGAACAAAAGCTTGCTGGCTTCAATAAATTTCAAATATTTAAAAAAATAAATTATAAATTATAAATTAAAAATTATAAATTATGTTTTGTTCAATGAGATAGTGTTAGAAAATGAACCCAGCTATTATGATTTTTTAGAGTTATGTTATCGTCACCTGCATGACTCCACTGTCACTACCACTAAGCTTCCCACTACACCACAGTGTACACACTTATTAACTAAGTAAGTCTACAAGTTGGAAAGTTTTGACTTAAAACAGTTTGTAGGAACACAAACATAAACACAACATGGCTACAAAGGGGGGCTAGCAAATAGATAAGATAGCATTTCTGCATGACGCACTAATACAGGTTTACTCATTAAGTCATACATCAAAACAAACCATGTACTTTCGCCCGAGTTATCTCCCAAACCAGTCCTTGCTTTTGGTCTCCCGCTGTGAGAGTCACACAATCAAAGCAGTGTGCCGCTGACAGCTCAACATCTGGTACTGAACTCCTCTCTGTTTATCAGTGGAGCAGCTGTAGGAGCTCACTCACAGTCTGAGATCACTGGCAGAGGAACGACACAAACAGGCTTCAGAGAGGAGACTTAAAAGACAGCTCACGGCGTGCTTTTAAAAAGGACAAAATTAGTGAAACAGCCCTTAAAATGAAATATTCAATTGTGATTTGCCTTGAAGGTTGCGGAAGCTTGAGTCACCTTTGTTAACTCAAATTTCCCCTGCGGTGTTTTATCACTGAAATTGCTCCCAGGCACCGTCATGCTGGGAGCCGAAGTGAAAAACAGAAGACTGAAGAAGCCACAATTACTATCTGATAAGGTGTTAGATGACTCACTGCTGATTGGTAGTTTGCAGGTGAAAGGTAGGCCGCTAAGTCTGCTTTGTGATAGTGTGTGTGTATGTGACTAATGCATGTCAGACAGTGTTGGAAAGTTCAAGAATTGTAGGACTCAATCTGAATAAACAGCACCACTATAATTTGAAATCAGTGGCTCTGCCTAAACAGAAATTTTGCCGTCTCCTCAGGACTTGAACTAATACAAATGTAAAACACACATTACTGAATCTCTCGCCATCAATGTGATGTTAAATACTGTTTCAAATTAGGGACAAGCCATGAGTCAGACTCCCTGCATGTTACTGAGAGAGAGGGAATTACAGAAATCATGCTCAATGTTACCTCAGCCAGAGGTTGACACAAACAGCACCTGAGCAGAACAAATGAGCATAGCTGAAAAGAATGTGCTTTCTTCTATTGTGATTAGAAATAAACCAAAATATCACAGGATTATTATGTATTTTATGCATTTCCCAGTAAAAATGGCTTTGTGACTCATTTTTGCTCACATACCTGTTTTATGGAAACAATGTTTTAAATCATTTTTAGTTATCTGTATTTTATCATAATTGTCATCCCGACTAGGATGTTTTAAATCTGATGGCAGGATGTATCATGTCAGAAGTAAAACCACAGAGGGGTGTTGGAATAATCTGCCTGATAGGGGATGAAAGATTATACCAATTGTCTGGTGATCCTGAACTAATCCCTCCTGATCCTGCAGCATGTGTCCATTAAGGGTGCTTAAAGTGGAATTTTGTCATAATGATAAATAATAGTACGCCACATACAAACTGGAGACAGTTGTCAAGTTTTTTCGCCTCTGCGGCAGCTGGGCTGACTCATTATGATGAGCAAGAACAGTAAAACACAACAAGGGGAGGAACAATAAATTATTCAGCCCGACTTGAAGCTGCACATGCTGACTGAAATGTGTTTAGAGCAAAAATGGATCTTGTTTTTGTTGCTGTTTATTCTATGGATATATGATACATCCTTCAATAGGCTTACAACTATGAACTAAAACCATGAACTTAAGTACGAGCAGAAGGTCTGGCTTCAGTCTGTCTTATTCTTCTGTTAATCAAATCAAGCAGGCTGCCATTACATCACAGTCATATTGGTAAGTTGGACAAGTTCTTGCAGACCTGGACCAGATTCTATTTGCTAAAAGGATTATTAAATATAATGTGGGAAATTTCATGGACTGCCTAGAAATTGAGCAGACAAATATTTTATACTTGACAAATAAAAAATCAAACAGCATTGCAGCAGTAAAGTGCATCCAACAGACCCAATTAGCATGTGACAAAATATGTTTCCAGTCACAACACATGCTATCACTGTTATCTCTTTAGTATTCATTTACATATATTGATAAATATACAAATTTTCAGGTTTAAAAAAGCCTGTAAAAGCGTGTACCAGCTGTTCTTCAGTTGTCTCTGCTGTGTGTATCTACTGTCTGTTGTATAGGCCCTGTGTGGAGCAGATGTTTAGATCCTATATTTACATAAAAATAGGAATACCAGGTGTAAAAGCACTCCACTGCAAGTAAAAGTCCTTCTGCACAAACTTTCCCCCATGGAAATTCAGAAATGCCTATATAAGAGCAGGAGGATGATGTAACTGCTTCATATATTGTTAGGGTAACTTGGTTTGCAGGAAAGCCTCATATTTCATGACTGTGTCATATGTTTCATAAGTAAATTCTTTCCTTGCAAAGTAAGCTGTCAAATATACTGAATGTTTTGGTGAAAAAGTGCAATATACCGACTAGATTGAAATATACTGTAGTAGAAGTAAAAAAAAAGATTCAAGAAAAACTCACTTAAGCACAGGTGACCATGTTATAGTAAACATCACATGCAAATGCTCAGTGAATGGTCACGGATCACATTCCACTAGAGCAATGTTGTGTTTTTTTTAACCCTGACAGTCTGTCGCTCTTACCCATGATGCCACTAAGTGGTGATTGATAAGTTTATGGCCTGAGGTAAAAGAAGACAATTTTAGAAAACCAGGCACAATAATTTTTAGCCCGGTCTCATCTTATATTTACACTTTCAGTCCGGTGGTCATGGAATGACACATCCTTTATTCGTGACAGTTGGTGTCATAGACCTCCAGAATTGGTCCACACCAGCAGTGATGCCACTATCACCGTCGAAATGGTGACCACTGAGCTCATCTTTATCTTTGGGGAGGAGGTAGTAACAGGGATGCCAAATCAGGCAAGCAGGATGAAATGAAATCACGTTCCTGGATTACAGCAGAAAGGACGAGTATGTCCACTT
>JAPZDZ010000008.1:18208052-18223488 GCA_029783805.1 Acanthurus tennentii | reverse complement strand
GGAGCATACTAAAACTATCAAGGAATTTATTGTCCCTTTTTTGTATGAATCAGTGATAGATGAAAACCAATCTCACAATATTAATAATGAAAATGTCACATTTGGTTACTCATACAAGTAAGAACTTTGGTCTCTCTTTGGTCTGCAGATCATCTCAGTGAGTCCCAGTAGATTCCTGCTAATCATACTGTATTTATTGCCTTGAAAATGCAGGGAGGCTAATGAACGTGGGAGCTAAAGCTGAAACATGAGCCCCTGAACTGATATGACATCACTGTAGCTGTGATTTCATTGTCGTTTACCCTTTTTAACGCACTGCTTTCATGACTTCCTGCCTCAGTGTTATCACTGTCAGAGCCAGACTTTAGCTTCCAGATTCAGACTTTAGACATCACAGTGCTATCAGCTGTCATCACACAGACACTTTGGCACACATCTGGTCAGTTTTACACTTAAAAAGAGGATGGAAAATCTAATAGGAAATACATATCAGTGTGGTGACCCTTCAGTTGAATCGATAGCGAATACACTCCGGTGGGATTGCAGCAGGGAGAGGCTGTGGAGAGTGATAGCTTCACACAAACCTCAAATGACTCCTCCAAACAGAAACCTTTTTTTTTCTTTCTTTTAAAGTGGATAAAATGTCTTTGAGTGAAAATCATAACGTTGACTGATTATCTACAGAGGAGAGCTTTGGTAATCTGTCTGTGTGGTCGAATTGAAGCGCAAATCAAATGAAAGTTGTCATTTCATCACAGCTGCCACTGTAATTCATTATGTCCTAATTACTCAGCAAGAACAAATTTAAGCAATAAGAATCAATATCAATTAATTTGCTAATTTAGAGGGAAGGAGGGAAGAAGACAGATGTCTGGGCAGAATACAAATCTGTCCTGAAATGTAATTATAATTGACTGACACTTAAGGGATGCCACAAGCATGTTTTTGCTGCACCTTGCATGATGTTTGCTTTGACCCAAATTAATTTTTTCACAAGCAGTATGAGAAGGTTCTATAATTTTTTTTTCTCTCCTGCATGAATTAGATTGGATTCTGTGGAAAAAACTGATGAGGCGATTTATATGAATAGCTCATATTCGCTATCACATCGAAGCTGCTACTTACCGGTTTGCATCTTATTTGCTTTGGTTATCTCCTGCGAGGGCATTACCATTAAAATCCTTTCTGCATTGTATGAAAGAGCAGCGAAGATCTTTGCCTTGTAAATATTTATTAATCACGTTGTTCATGTCGTTGTCCAAGCTGCTTTCTCTTTGTGGAAATAATGTTCACACTGCTGCTCACTGTTCGAGGAATTCAATCAGCTCATTTGCAGTCAGCACACACCGGCAACACAGTGGGCTGCTGCTGACCTGCTGCTGATCCTTCAGCTTCCTGCACAGACCTCAAACTTCAGGGACCAACCAGCGCTTCTTCATGTTATAGTGCATTCAAAAAGGCCCGTACGTAACATGTGTGCTAAGCATTTTTCAGGCAGCTCAATCGGTCCTACTCACTTTAGCTCAACAGGAAACTTGATTGAAATACTGTTGAGGATCCACCATGCTGGTTTTGTTTAGTCTAAGAGGTTGTATTGTTTATTGATAAAAAGCTTTTTGTCACTTTTTTTTTATCAGCAAATGGAGTTTGTTCTGCTGTTGCTGCCATTAACTACAGTCACAGGAACAGTCCTGTTCAACAGTTTTCAATTCTTAGTTGACTTCTAGTTAAAGGTTTAGTCCTGTGTATTAGGTACTGATCCATGGTCAGCACCTACAGTAGATGATGGATGGTGCACTGCCAGTTTGCAGAAGCGACAGGAGAACTGGTGCAGGAAGCTTAGCAATGCTGTGGATGGTGAGATCAAAAGACATTTTAGCAACATGAAAAAAGGCCCACATAAAAATCAATATCAGTTAAAGTGTATGCTTTATTTAAAGAAATATATTTTACTCTTTACCATTCCTTAGACAGTCCTTTCTGACAGGAAGCTGAAGGTGGTATATCCATCTAAAATCTCTTTGAAGCCACCAGACTTCTTTGAAAAGAAATAACATAGACTTGAGTTGATGGTAACACTGACATTACTTTGCTTCCTTCACCGGTGCTCCTGATTCATAAATCCCTGCTTTAGAAATCACTGAACTATTCTTTAAGCATGATTCTGTTCAAATGTCATTTCTGAGGTCAAGTATAGTCCAGCAAATATAACCATTATCGTTTCTGGATGCGATAAAGCAGATTTTCTCTAATCAGTGAGCACCCACAAATGCATTCTGATCAAGTTTAATTTCCAGCAGATATTGACAAGGTAGAACTGATTATTGATCCATATTAGTTCCCATTTCTTATATTTCATCACAAGAAAATCACGCCTCCAAGTCCTTCTCATCAGTTTTTGGTCTCCACCAACTCTTTAAGTAAAATAGATGGCTTTTAGTTGCCAAATGCTTTGCTATGTTCAGCAGTTAGGTTTTGTTAACTCTGTGTTTGTCTGTTGTCTCCGTCTGTTGGGAAGCATGCAGAAGGTTAATCAGACTGTTTGCTGAAAACAGCTGCATGGGCAAAGAGGTTTAGCATTTGGATTTGACAAAGTCAAGGTTTTTTTTAAAGTGCATAACTAAACACATGCCAGTGTGGGTTGAGAGCCGTATGGGAAAACACAGAATCAATATTCCAGAGCATAAAAAACAGAACTTGTTCAGGACATGTCTAAAATAAATTCATAAAAAATTCTGTACAGTACACCAAAAATAATATGTCTCCAACAACAAGGCAGTTGTTGAGGTGATACACGTGCCAACTGATGGTGGGTGTTTCTTGGCTATGAGTTTAGTGTTTAATACTCACTGTTATGGGCTGTGGCAGAGGAGAGATAATCAATAGCACACTCTTTTTTCAGCCCTGCATATTCAAAAGCAGCAGGTTTCACTCATACCACCATTTCTAAAGTAACTGAAAATAGCCTGCAAAGCGTATACAATCATTTATATTGCATTTAAAAATGTAACACAGTGTGTAAAACCTATTGTTAGCTCCACATGTTGATTTTCAGGTCTGTTTGTGTGTGTGTCAGCAGCTTGTGGCCTAAAGATAAAGTTTAATTAAGCTAAAAGCCTCACTGGCTCCCCCATGACTCCTTTCCAATCCTTCCTCCAAACTCCTCTACCTCACCGGAAACTTCTGACTAATTGGACGACCCACTCTCCATAATCTTTTAGCCCAAATAAGATTAATGAGCGGACACCTTTTTGTGGCGGGCACCTATTCAATACCCCTTTGGCAGTGCTCACAGACTCTTAGGGAGATTTCTTGCTTGGTGATGTTTGTAAACAAAAAGGGATCCGGGGCTTTTGGAGCGGTACATACGAGCGCCCGTCACGCCACAGATGCTACATCAATGCCCGCCACTTTAGCAAAATCTTTGCGCATCACTAACTTCTGCTGTCTGTTTGCTCTCTTCTCAGGCTATGGGCATGCAGCGCCGGGGACCGACGCAGGAAAGGCCTTTTGCATGTTTTATGCCGTCCTGGGAATCCCTTTGACTCTTGTCATGTTTCAAAGTCTGGGCGAGAGGATGAACACTTTTGTCAAGTACCTCCTGAAGCGAATCAAGAAGTGCTGTGGCATGAGCATCACCGACGTGTCCATGGAGAACATGGTGACCGTAGGATTCTTCTCCTGCGTCGGCACCCTGTGCATCGGGGCTGCTGCCTTCTCCCATTACGAGGACTGGAGCTTTTTTCAGTCATATTATTACTGCTTCATCACATTAACAACTATAGGCTTTGGGGACTTTGTGGCCCTTCAAAAGAACCGGGCCCTCCAGAAGAAGCCCCTGTATGTGGCCTTTAGCTTCATGTACATCTTGGTGGGCCTGACGGTCATTGGGGCCTTCCTCAACCTGGTGGTTCTCCGCTTCCTCACTATGAACAGCGAGGACGAGAGGCGGGATGCTGAGGAACGGGCCTCCCTAGCTGGGAACCGCAACAGCATGATCATCCACATCCAGGACGAATCGCTGCCGCGGGGTCGGCGGCGGCGTGAGCCATACCGGTCGGAAGTGACTGATTTGCAGTCAGTCTGCTCCTGTATGCACTACCACTCGCATGACTTCGGCAGCTCTGGGGGAGGGATGGGAGGCCTGAGCTGTGCCTTCTCCCATCAGAACTCATTCAGCTCACAGTTGAATCCCAATCAGTACTTTCACACAGTTTCCTACAGGATCGAGGAGATCTCGCCCAGCACCTTGAAAAACAGCTTCTTCCCTTCACCCATCAGCTCGGTGTCTCCGGGCCTTCACAGCTTCACAGACAATCACCAGCTCATGAGGAGAAGGAAGTCCATCTAGAGCCTAACATAGACAGGACAAACAAGTTTCCATGTTTTATACACAAGGTCAAACATTTCCAATGCTGCTCCTTACCAAATCTTATTTCAGCACTTTTTTTTCCTTTTTGGTTTGTATGTAATATAAAAAGTATTCTTGGGAACGGATGAAGAACAGCAAGCAGAACACCAAGCGTGGACAATGGGATGCAAAGCATGAAGCATGGATGTCTATTTTTTCAAGAGATTGCTCCATTTACACAAACTACAAGACCTTCCTTATATCAGATTTACAGTACAAAATTGATATATTAACTTTGGTTACATACCAAATGATGCACACTTGGGGAAATGCTATTTTTCAAAAGGGAGAATGCTTGTTTCACCTTAACTTGAAGAAAACTTTTACCGTTATGTACTATTCCATTGCCTCACAGCAGACAGAGATTTTAAAATGACTTAAAGCATCAGGTATTGTTTTCTATAAGCAATCATATATTCCAATGGTTTTACCACACATTAAGCCAAAATATTGTTGCCAATGTTAGCATGTGCATTAGTTGTCATTTAATGAGTGTGCCATGATTTTGTGACATTCTTTAGCCGTTTAATAGAACAGCTGTGTGAAGGGCGTCTGTTTGTCTCGAATTCAAAGGATCTTGCCGCTGTTATTGATATTTCATCCTCATCTAGAATCTGGTCAGAGATCAGATTTATTTTACTGGCAGCCTTTTGCATAATGAGAGGTAAAGGTGACCCAAAGGAAAATTTGCCCTCCCCACTACACTGGTAAACACATTTGCAAGTTTTGCTTTGTTGTTTATATTCTCCCTTTGACATCCACATTGAATAACAGTTCAATTAAAGTGCACTTTTCTCTTAATTCATTATTTTACACAAATACTAGAGGGATAGCTCTATTGTAAGACAGGCCAAGAGACCAGTCTCTTCAATTACAGTACCCTAAATGGAGCAGTGTGTGGGATGAAGTGGCATCTACTGGTGAGGTTGAAGATTGCAACCAACTTATTATCCCTCCCTTTCTAAACTCGTAGGAGAGCATGTAAAACACACTGGCTGTAAAACTTATCAAAAGCTCATTCTCTAGACGGTGTTTGGTCTGCCCTTTCTGGGCTACTTAAGAACCATGGTGGCACAACCTTGAAAGAGGACCTGCTTTGTCTGTAGGTTTAAAAGGCTCACTTTATGTAAAAAACACACAATAAACACCAATGAAATGTGAATATTATAAACCATAATTGCTGTATAATCCCAATAGATTCCCCTTAATCTGACACACTGGCCCTCTGATATAAGACAAAAAAGACAGATATCCATAAAGCATCATCATGACTGATGTAGCAGAGACTGTAATATCTTTACTTATAGTTCCCAGTATGAAATTAGCACCAAAAACATTGAATCCTTCGACTCCCATGATGTGACTCAATGGCATCTTTCATTTGACCCTGGCTATTTCCTGAACACAAACTTTTGCAAACCTTCAGCTTGTAACACAGACTGTTTATAAAAGTAGATTTCAAAGACTACACTGAGATAACACCAATGACATCACTACAACATCATCAGGTTTTTTTTTTTTTAAACACTGTTTATCAATATTGTGACATTATACAACTACTTTCACAATCAGGTGTAGCAACTTGCAATTACCTGAACATCAAATTAAAAAATTGGCAGAGTGCCCCTTTAAGATGGCACTTGGTATAATTAGAATCACTGACATAATGGCAGCACACATCCACCTTTAATTGGGTGCCCCAAGTTTTGAAGATCTTTTGAGAAGCATTGTGGGAAATATTTGCCAGTATTTGCTCGTTAGAGACAATAAGTCTGGTCAGGTTCTTGGAAAATTAGCTAGAATTAAAATTATGAGATTATTTAATTATGTGAATATTAGTCTGATGATGCAAGACATTTTTAGAGGATCAAAAGGTAGAGTTTTTTAAGCAGCTACCAAATGGCATTGAAATTACTCCAGCTGAATTTATAAGCAGTGTAGATTTTAATCAAAGGATGTGCATGATAATGCTCCAAGTCCTGCATAGTAGGTGATGCATGCCTCTAGCAGCTGACCCTGAGTCTGCTGATGAACCCTGCTCAAGTCTAATCAATGCAGCACTGAGAGCAGAAACTGTGTACAGTGACGGAAAAGCATGCGGATCTAAACTGACAACTCTTGAGGTTGGGATGCACTTTGAAGCCATTAGGGAAACACAGCCTGATAAACGCATCAACACGGAAATGAGCAGAAATAGTATGAGTATGAGCTAATGTGAGGGGACAGCTAAAGATCAGAGATAAGAAAAAACCCAATATCATCAGTATGATCCTTTTAGTTTCTGTGAAATACAGAAGATGAAAAGGGAAAGGGATATTCTTTTATGTATGAAAGATGATAAGTGCATGAACTTTGTATGGTGAATTGGGAAAAAATGTCAAAATAACTTAAAAAGTATCTTAATGGCTAAAACTTTTAAGTATAATTCACAAATATGCTATTTGTTTTGCCAAAGTTTTTTTTCATTCAAATTGTAAAATCTCCATTGTCTCCATTCTCAGGTTTGAACGAATCACCCCTTTTTTTGTTTACTCCAATAACAAGCTCAATCCCAGAAGTGCAAGTACATCAGCCAGTTGCTACGATGTACATATCATATCTTCATTTCCAAGTAGTAGGAATATTCAAGAAATGCGACTGAGATGCATCATCTCTCTGAGGCTTGTGCAGTGTCTAGTGCAGATGTATACACTTGGAGTCAGTTAGCATTATAGCCATCATTTCTGAGAGCCCACAGGCTAGAATGTTTTTTGTAATTTTGGATGTTTATATTGCTTACAGGTGTGATAAAAAACCCAGTGCGCCTTTTCTGTCCAAGCTGGCCCAACACTACCTGTCAACAACAACATTTTTCACTTTCACTAAGCTCCTAAATTAGGCTGGATTAAAGCTATAAACATAACTTTTACATACATTTTAAGCTGTAAATGTATATTTAAGTATGTGCTGTTTGTATAGGCTGGAGCAAAGAGGAGCTTTTTTTAAGTTACACAGGGCTGAGAGCTGTTTTATTCTGTTAGCAAGTTCTGTCCTACAAAATCCATCAATATTTTCTAAAAAAACAATTTTTACACCAAATTCTGGACCTTAACTTTCAGGAAACGCTACCTTCAGTATTCTTTGCAGCCTAGTATTAACAGGCATCTATTAATTTCCTGGGTAGCTGAGCATGCCTCACTCGGTGAATGCCATTCTGTTTGGGCAAATGGTGAAATGCCATGGATCCTATTCAGTCTCGACAAACATAACAAGCCGTGGAGTTCGAGATAAGCCCTAAAAACATTGTTTCATTATTGGAACTATACCGGCTTATCTAAATATCCTGTATAATATGTTTATAACAACCTTTGGAATAAAAGGGCCTTTTCATGGCTGAGATGCATAGCCTATGTATTTTTACACATTAGCATATGTGCCTTGAAAAAACAGCAGTCAGTGTTTATGATAAAGTGGGCACATTTAAATATGATGGCTGCAGATCAATTTGTGCTTTAGCAAAACGACTAAAGGATTACTTAGGTCTGGCCTAGGGGCTAAGAAGAGAGCTTATGTGGTTAATGTACAGAGATATAAGTTCTGACAAGCAAGTTTTTATGAGGAGATAAAAATCAACATCTGACCTTTTACCCTTCCTTCTGTAAACACATTCACACCCAGTGCCGAAGCAGATTGAATCACTCCCTTCTCTGAACAATAGCCTGAAAGATAATTCCATTGTAAAGCAACTTGGATCCTCTATTTCTTTCTTTTTTTGGTTGTCACTCTATATCAATGATAATAACATTATGCTCACAGAGTGTGTGCTGTGATTTGGGAATGAAGTAACATTGCCAAAAAAAAAGAAGCCAGATGATACAAGAAACACTAAAAGGCAAGTTATTAGGCACGTTTAAAGGTAATTAATGGGTAATTAATGCTTGTAATATCCATCAACAAATCCCATTCCAAAATCAACAATGAATTCATTACACTAACAAGTACTGCCAATTTAGTTTAAGCTTGATGTCTGCCACAGGGCTTTACTGTTGTTGTCCCAAACAATTAAAAACACATCACTGAATTACACTCACAATGACTTGATCCAACACACACTTCTCAATCAAATCAAGAGCACCTCATGGGTATTAATCCGCCCATAGCCCCTAATGAATCCACTCCTTTGTTTTGTTTAAGTGACATTTTGCTAAAAAGTACAGTGCATTACTGCTCTAGGAAGCTCATGAGCTCATAAACTAGTTTTAATGCCGCCTTGATTAATTCTTTTAACCACTAGGGGTCAGAAAATCCAACTGTAAACAAAATCAGTGCCACATAACAGCTCATTGAGTATACTTTTACACTTCACATTTTATTTAGAATCATTTATATAAAGACCTAACAAAAGTAACCCCAGTATTCACTTTGTTTTAGCTCTGTTTTGGTCTTGCTTTCTTTAATTTATCAGCTAGTCACTAACTTTGTCTGCCTGCTGCCTGCAGGACTGGTAGAATTTTTATTTAAGCTTTTTCCAGAGAAAAAAGGAAAAAGGTGTCCAGGAAGAAAGTTGTTGAGAAAGGGTGAAAAAATCACAAACATACAGAAAATATTCTTAAGAAATAACTAAAACTTTTGGAGAGAAGGTCTGAGGAGAACTGCAGAGTTGGGTAATAACTTTTTTGGGGGGTTCATCACTCCCAGCAAACCCTTTCTTATTACACACATTTATTTGATCCATTGCTCAAATAAAAATATTGATTAGTGCAGCTTTAACATCCTTAGTGTTTTAGGGTGTCACAAAAGGGTTGGAAGGTCAGAAAGTATCGCAAGACGAACCAGTTGTTGGTTTTGGTCTTTTTATAAGACTTATGACAATGAAAAAAATATAGATTAATAATATATTTATCCTTTACACAAACTCCCAGGTTAGTCAAACTTTAGAAGCAAAGACAGAGACAAATTGTTAAATTATGACACAAACTGCTAATCACAAACATCTTTCAACAATTACAGACCAATTTTGGTATAACTTTCTCATTCATTACAGTATGACACTAGTCATTTTTCTGTGCAATGAGGGACTTTTTTTGAGTTGATGGCACTTTTGGTTTTACCTCTAAATAAGTTGCCTAGATAATCTGGCTAAATTGCTGGCTTGTAGCATCTCTTTAATGATTTGGCTGTTCATTTCTTGCCTCATTGGACTTGTCATAATGTTGCCTCGTTCCCAGGTCTCAGCTATTTCTGTGGTCAACACACAATTAAGAGTGATGGCCAAAAATTCAAATGTAAGAGCCAAGTTTTAATAAACCAGAATGATACTTTCCACATCTCTTACCCTGAGAGGTCTGAGCAAATATCTACATAAAGTAAGTTTCATCGACTGTGATAAGTGTCTTCTGCCTTCCATTCAGCACCCCGTCAAACTTTTCCAAGTAACATTTTGGGGAATGTGTCAGCCATAATGGATCTTTTTTCTGAAGGCAGCAGCAAACAAATGAACTCATTTGCTTTTCATGAGCTACAAGTCAGATCGTTTTTCACAGCCCTCCCACACGCACACAATTTATTCAGATTTGTCTGCCATCATGCCACATGTCATATTGATGGCCCTTGACTGAATGTTACTCTATAACACAGATGGCGCAGAATAAAAGCCACACACACCATCACCCTCAACAGACAAACAGTGCGACATTTTGTTTTCTCTCGTGGTTCCCTGCCACGTGGCATCAAACAGCACCAAGGTGAATTAATTCCTGATGGTTATTGGCTGTCGTTTGTTTTTGTGGCACTGCGTACGTAGCCATGCTTGGCCTCCGGGCTTCATTTACTGCATGTGGCAGTATGCGTAGGCCATTTCTCTGTCAATAGTGCCATGTTTTCCTATGACAGGGACAAAGAGACACAAATTGCACTACTATCTGTGTAATACAATATAATAGGATGGCTGTGTTCCATAACTTCTATTTGTGAATTATCCTTTGCAATAGGTTCTTCTGTAGGTCTGATGAACAAATAATACCATGTACCATATTCCTTACAGGAGATTATATCCCATCTTGTAGGCATCCATGTGGTTCGACAGTCATGTTGAACCAGCTGACGTCTTCTGTCACAATTTTGAAACTGATGTCTGTACAGTACACTCCAGCATGGGTCCCCTCTCTTTTCAACACACAGAGAAGAGATTGTTGAGCATTGTTCAGAATGAAATGAACATTTTACATAACATTTTACATTTGTATGTTTTCTTTTCCTTTTTCTTTGTTTTCTCTTTTTTTTTTGGTGCGTGTGTGTGCATGATTTGGTGTGGGTGACTCACTGGGTTTACACAGCCTGGGTGAAGCCATAACACACTTGAATAAAAATGATGAGCCTCCTTCTGAAACTCTCTTTGTCTTCTTTGTGCTACATAACATCTCCAGCTGCTCTGCTAAGAAGTTACTTTGAATTTAAAAAAAATCCTAAATTAGCTTCTTCATCTTTAGAGTAGTAAAATTTAGCCCCGAAGCTATAGTGTTACTTATTCATTAAAACAACAGTTTCAATGATTTCTTAATGCACCATAGGCTAGTTTCTCAAACTTAACTGATTAAAGATCAACTTTGAATCCACTCAGACTTTAATTCAGACTTTATTCAAAAAACCACTCGGGGGTATTTCATTTACAAAGCTAAACTAATATTTTTCTTGAGTTTGTAAGTTATTTTTTAAATCAAGGTTTAGAGGAGCGTGGCCTTCTAACATTTCAAGCTCAGGGAGCCGACCTCCAAGAGTATCTGCTGATAAATACAGAGAGTCCCTGAGAACAAAACTGAATAATACAGTCTTAAATATTCAGACTTTGCGGCAAGGATCACATCAAAGTGAAAAGTAACTTAGCTGCAGGAAAAAAGAGATAATCTTCTGCTTAAACCAATCAATATACCTCTGCTCTGCTTATTTAACTTCTATTTCATTTTTCACAGTTATGATTGAGTTACGTAACAGTTTGTCTTTTGGTGAGTAAACTTATTTGTTTCATGCAGCTCTCAGGTTTGTCCTGTAAATATAAAGCTAACCCAGCAGTCAGTTAGCTTAGTTTAGCTTAGCTTAGTTTAGCATGAAGAATAGAACCAGAGGGAAAACTGAGTCTGGCTCAGTTCAAAGGCAGCACAGTCTGCTCACCAGCAGCTTTTTAGTTCAATGTCATTCAATCTCCGTTGTTTTATTTGTAAAAGAAAAATTAAAAAAACAAAAAAGATATAGGTAATAAAATGTTTAATCGGGCAAAGTGTTTAAGGGAGCTTCACATGTGAGCATTAGCCAAAGCCAGGCAAACCATTTCCAGCCTTTGCAGTAAGATAAACTTACCATCTTATCTATCCAACTCTTTAAAGAAATTTAATTTGATGAGTGTTTTTCCCCAAATGTGGAGTTATTACTTACTATAAAAAAAAATCATATTTAGATTAGTTTGAGTGTATAAAGTTTAAAGACTCATAAAGTGAAACTCATTCAATGTCGAAGATTGATTGAAAATCCAGTGTGTAGGATTTATTGGCATCTAGTTGTGGATTGTACCTAACTGAACATAAGTTCACTGACCTCCCCTTTTCAAATGTGTTGAAAAGCCTACAGTGACAGTTAAACTGCAGAAAAACATGAAAGGCCTTTTTTAGAGCCAGTGTTTGGTTTGTCCATTCTGGGCTACTGTAGAAACATGACAATGCAACATGGCGGACTCCACTACAGAGGACTCACTCACTCTTCAGCTTTCATAGCTCATTCTAAGGTAAAAAACAACAACAACAACAAAAACAACACAACAATTCTTATTTTTTAAATTATTTTACACTATTAAAAAAAAACATATTCATGAATACTATATTCTACTCCTGCCATATCCTAAAAATAGATCTCCCTAAATTCTACACACTGGACCTTTAAGTGTTTTTCAATCATTGCTACTTTAAAATTTGTCTTAAAAGTAATGGAGTGTCTTAAAATCTAAAATACTGGTGCAACATATAACGTGGGCCAAAAAATGTTCAAAAACTCTTGTCAGACCATTGCTGTAGCATAATATGTATCCTGATTTCTGGCAGAATTTGGCTGGTAAAGGATCTCTGCTGTCCAGCCGCTTCTTCTTGCCTCTTAGTGGAGTGTAGTGCAGCTGGATGTTCAGTAGGTGGGAGAATGAGCAGGCAACATCTCTTTTTATCCCTTCCCACACCGCAGTAATTATACTGTCAGCTGTGAACGTCAGGCAACGAAGAGTGCGACACAATAAGAACAGTGGAAGAGGGGCGTTAAGGCCATCTCTTGGCGTCAAGCCTGTAATTTTGCATCTTAAATGATCATGTAAGCACAGCCAAGTTGCTTTGCAGCGGGGCTGTTTCTACTAAACCAATGATATGATGAAGCTTTGCAATAAGCAGGTGCTGACATGCTGCTTTTTTGGGGCCTGAGGCGAGAGAATGAGACAACAGAGAGCAAGAGATTTTCAATGATGACTGAGTCTGTCTGCCTGATGAAAAATGGATCTACTGTAGGAAGCACAACTGCCCGCTAATACCAGTCTCATCCATTGCAGGAAAAATTCTGCGACAGTCTGTCTCTGAATATAATAAATGAGGTTGATGTAGGAGAGATGGTGCTAAAATTTAAAACAAGCGGCTGTCTGATTAAAATCTGCAGTTATTCCTGCAGGCAACACATACCACATTGTCTTATCTGGCCTGTCTGAGGATATTTACCCTGAAAACTATCACCAAAGCTGGGGAACTTGGAAAAGAATTTGATCAAAGTTAAACTCCAGTGAAAGTTGACAACATTAAGGACATCTCTCTGATATTGGGTAGCAGTACCTTTATACACAATTCAGTGGCTTTGAAAGTTACAAATTCTTCTGTAGCACTTGTGCTGCTCTTCATATCTCCCTCTGTGAGACTGGTTTTGAATTAATAAGTGAGTGCATTAAGATATCAGGCTTTTACCCGGGTTAAACTCTTCTGTTTACTTCAACATTCATGCACTGTTTCAGCAGGGTTTTAAAACTTGACAAAGTAACTATGCTGCTAACAGTTACATTTTAGTCTGTTTTTCTTTTTGCATGTTCAGGCTGACACTGCACTGATCTTTAAGCAATCCTCCTTTTTGGCTTGTGATGTTTGCTGGTGACCCCTCAACACAGGCAATGGCCTCAGTGTGGACATGAGCTGTGAGTAGTTCTGCCAAAGTGATTTTCTTTCTGAAAATGTTTCATTTGAAGGGTTTGCATAAATCTTATAGACACAGTAGCTACCAAAAGAGAAAACAAGCTGAAAATCATGTGTTTGATGAGCAGGTATGCCGGAGCTGCATGTGAGCTTCAGAGGGCCTGTTGGAGATCCAGGCTGACACTCTGCATACCTGCA
Organism: Acanthurus tennentii; assembly: GCA_029783805.1. Taxonomy (NCBI): domain Eukaryota; kingdom Metazoa; phylum Chordata; class Actinopteri; order Acanthuriformes; family Acanthuridae; genus Acanthurus; species Acanthurus tennentii. Next base: position 18,209,700 of record JAPZDZ010000008.1, on the reverse strand, counting down.
CACACCAAATCAAGGTAAAGGTTAGACACAAGTCATTTTACATACGAAAGGAAAGGATTTTTTTTTTTTTTTTTTAATGAAAAACCTTTTAATATATAATTGTGATGAACAGAAATGAAAAGATGAAAACCGGGAGAGAGTTAAAAGTATCTAGTTTTTTGTGAGAAAAAAAGCATAAATGATCAGAAACCATTAAGAAAAATGTTGTTGCTGTGTTAAGTCACGTTTTGGGGTGCTTTGAGGGCTTCTGAGCACATGACTAAAAAACCACTGGCATGAATAATTATTTTAAAAAGCCAGTGAATTTGGGATACCAGAGTATGTATCTTTATAAATAATTAAGATAATTACACTGGATTGTGGAAAAAATTGCTACACATACTACATGTAATCTACATTCCATCCAAATCGGAAGAAAACACATTCAGACTGGGTTCATTATAGGCTAATTTAAAGGATTTAGCTCGCAGCTCTGTTGTGCAAATTTCCACCAGCTCCTTGACTGCTGTCTGTGTTCTATACATAATGATGATGAGGCCGCAGAACCCCACTGTTTATGCTAATATGCAAAGGAGGTCTATGGCACCATCTAGTGGTTTGTGCATGCAAAGATTTTTACAATGTTTGACTTGTTTATCATCATTAGACAACTTGCCGTTCCTTTTATGTCAGTATAAAGTTGCACTATGGATGATGAAAACAAACAAGGCCTTGCCATGAGTGTGCATACTGGCTGCCATTAAGCTGAAGATCATTAGAGATCACTGAGCTGCAGTGTGACCCTAATCTGCTTAATTACATTATGGCTGCTAAAACCTTCCAACTGCAGTGTCACTGCCTTGGACTGGTTTCACGGACCAAACGTACACAAGGACGACAACAAGGTAGTTCTGCTGCGCGGCAAGAAGTGATGCAACAAAAGCTCAAGCAGGAGATGTTTTCCAAACCCGTGAGTACACTATCACTTTTCTAAAAAAAAAAATAGATTAAAAAAACAGTTGTTTGGTTTTAATACTTTGTCACTAGTAATGGACATAGCCTAAGAGAGTTTGAAACACATAGTAAAAGAGAGGGATCATACCAGTAATCCAGTGTAAAGCAACATTAGCTGCCTCAAGCTGTATTTTGTGAGACATTACAAACAAACATAGTGCATTGTGCTTTGTCTTGATAGGAAGGAAACTAGTAAAAGGGATTTTTAATAAGTCCTATTGAAAATTAAATTAGGAGTCAAAAAACTTCGGGTCCTGCTTTCCGTTTTCAAATTATAAATTTGGAGGTTTATGGAATCTTCAGTTTAGCATTAAAGAGCCTTAATATGTCCCCCTCTTGCACTATTCTCTGTCTCCCAGTGTCCTTATCACTTCCAAACAAGGCATAGTTTCTAAAGGATGTAGAAGTTCCAACTAATGGCTTTTGTAATGGTTATAAATAATTTACAAAATTAAGAACCGCAATGAACAATTTATAAGAGCAGCTGCCTCCCTTTGGCTTGTTTAACTTGTTTTGTCTTTCTTGGCTAGTTCTTCAATTCTTCACAAATCTACCTCCATTGAAGTGCTTAAACTCTTGTTTGCCCTCTAGAATGAAGGTCCCAAACTTATTTACTTGTGACTTTGTAACACACTGTAGGGAAAGCCCCACTGGC
>JAPZDZ010000008.1:18186502-18200814 GCA_029783805.1 Acanthurus tennentii | reverse complement strand
AAAAATCCAACTTTGATTGTTAAAATATCATGTGACATTAAAAAACTTTAGCATCAGAAAAAGATTAAAGTTACTTCAGTGAGGTGTAAACTCCTGTAAAATCCAGATTTGTTTTCACTTTGCATGGATCGATGTATCAATCAATCAGGTTATCAGTTATCCTTTTTCTAATTAGACAGAGCTAGACAGGCTGTTTCCAGTCTTTATGCCAGGCTACACTCACTATCTCCCAGATCCATTGATGACAGGATGGTAAAGAAATTTTCACATCACTGCCGGCTTGTATTATTGCTTTCCAAGATGTGAAAACTCAGACTTTCCTCAGCCTCCCTCAGTGACCCCCCACAATGAGACACTCTCCCAGTCACAATGAGCTCATGTTATGGCTACAGTCAGTCACACATCAGCCCTAATGGCAGGCATCACAACCACTTGTGTACAATAAGAGCAAGAATAGTTTGGTGTTTATATGAAGGGTTTCTGTCAGCGCCATCCAGAAACATCAGCCTCATAAGTGAATCCAACAGAGATGGACTGATTGGATCTTGCAACACGCTGGTGGATCAAAACTTCACAATTTTTACTGTAGCAGCTCCAAATGAAAACTAGAGAGACCTTCATGAATTTTAAACTTAAATAAATCACTGCGGAGAAATCATGAAGTGCTACATCAGCACGCTGCAGACTCCAGACATTGCTCTTGTACTCTTCTGTGGGTGGAAACCACAATGAAAAAGTTTGGCAGCAAGTTCAAACATTGTGTTGTGAGTCTGCACTACTTGATTTACTTGCAGCTGAGAAAAAGATTGATGGAAGTACAAGAAACGGAAAAGAAAATGTCCTCAGTTTTACAAAAAATAAATAAAATATTGGGAGATCGAAATGCATTTTGTGAATAAGTTCTGACAAAGCAAATATGTAACTCAAGACTGATCAGCTGTTTCTGCTTCAAGAAAAAAGGAGGAGGAAGTAAAAGAAAGAAAGAGGTTGTTACCACTGTCCACGTCTTCTGGGATATTCCCATAATGCACCACGAAAAAAAAATCCAGAGAACCTCCCTCCTTTGTCTCTTAAATATGTTTCTTCTTCTCTAAGGTTAACTGGCAGTTCGTTAACAACTGGTTTTGTTTCCAGGTCACAACCTCTACTTCATCCTCTTTCTTAATTACAGCCATGGAGTAACATGACCAATGCTGCCACCATCTGAAGAAACAGCACTTTGGCTTTACTAATTAGTTTGCTTCAAACCTGATCTGAAACTGTATCTCACATGCATTTTCCTCTCTTTTTTTTCAACATTTCAAAAGATCACTTCAAATTTTCCTGTCAATTCAGTGGAAACACAAATGATCACATCTTCAGGATGAAAGTATTTCCTGCCACCCTCCACGCGCAAAAGAAATACAAATAAGGGACGATAGAAATACTGCACAGGATGACACAATTGTTTTGTTGGACCCTGAGATTCTTCATACATACAAAGTGTCTAACACAGTCTCAAATCAGCTTTCACTGTCAGTGCAGAGGTGTGGCAGCAGCCACTGTGGGAGGCCTGCTTTTTTTTTTTCAGCAATCTCTCTGCACTACATGAAGTGCTTCACCCACTTTAGTTTCACTGCTGGAGAGAAATTATGGCAGAAATCCTGTTTGCCAAGGAAAAGCTGGACAAACAAGATCTAGATACTAAAATGTCTAATAACTCAGTGGTCCAATAAAGTAGGCTGACTGAGTGTTGTGTCTGCTGGAGTACATGTAAAAGTGAGTATTTGATGTTTTTACTGACCTTTTCACAGACTGGACAGCTTGATGGTGGTGATAAACTAAACAACACAGACTCAAACCAAGGCCGAGATGGGATTGAGACTGGGATTTAAGATCACCCTGGTCTTGGTTATTCTGGCCTTGACTCTTTCCGGTGAGACAGTGGAGGCACAGAGAGCAGGTAAGATAATTTAGACTAAAATATACTGATGTTATGTAAGTATTTAAGGCCTCTATTTACTTTTTGTGACTGAATCCTTCTGTATTAACCCATGACAGGATGTAAAAATGTCCACTATGACTTGGCCTTTATCCTGGATACCTCATCCAGTGTTGGAAAAGAGAACTTTGAGAAGATCAGGCAATGGGTCGCCAACCTTGTCGACTCTTTCGATGTGGCACCAGACAAGACAAGAGTGGCCGTGGTTCGCTACAGTGACAGACCCACCACCGAGTTCAACTTGGGCAGACACAGGACCATGGAGGATGTGAAGAGAGCTGCCCGGAACATTCGCTACCTGGGTGGAAATACAATGACTGGGGATGCTATCAGCTACACCACCACCAACATCTTCTCTGAGCGGAATGGAGCGAGGCCCATAGCCAGAGGCATTCAGAGGGTGGCCATCCTTCTCACAGATGGCCGAAGCCAGGATTATGTTCTGGAGCCCTCGAAGGCAGCTGCCAAAGCTGGCATCAGGATGTTCGCCGTGGGCATTGGGGAAGCTCTGAAAGTGGAGCTGGAGGAGATTGCCGCCGAGCCAAAGAATGCCCATGTCTTCCATGTGACTGACTTTAATGCTATTGACAAGATCAGGGGCAGGCTACGGAGGAGGCTGTGCGAGAGTAAGTCAGCAATCAGGCTCAGTGCCAGCACATCACACTCTCTATGCCACATGGCTTCTGCTGGAAACCCCAGTTTGAAGAGCCGGCCTCACCCTGAACGTGCACTTAATCAAATTAGACTCTTATTTTAACCTTTAAGTACTAGGGAAAGGGAAGACCCTAACCACAAAACCCCACCCCAACCACAAACAGCTGCTGCGCATGCATACAGTGCTATCGTGGCTTCTTTTTGACTGAATATGGAATGTGTGGGGGGCTGTCACAAAAAATCGGCTCGTAAATGACAGTTCTCTAACCCAAACATTTCTGTGGTGTAGCTGCCTTTTTGACTGCTGCTTTGGTGCAGAGGTGTTTAGCACTGGAAAGCCTGTCTTAAGCTAACCTCAGTGGCTTTTCCAGTGGTGTACTGAGAAGATCTTCCAACTTAGTCACACAGACTAAGTGAGTAGAAAGCAGCTTACATATCCAAATGTATTATCTGAAATAGGCTTACAAATACAGTAATAGCTTGATGTTGACCAGTAGCTGTGTGAAGAAGTGAAGCAGTGTCTGTGTGTGAGTGTTTTCATTGAGAGGATGGATGTTTTGCGCTCCAACCCTTGAAATTCCTGCCTAAAATTAGCCAGACAGGAAAGAAAGGGATACCATAAGTCTTAGCCACAAACAGTAAATACAACAACGGAAATGACAAGATTGCATGGTTTAGCACCAGGATCAGAAATGATAAACGCTAAACTCTCCCTTTAATCTGGCTCTGAATTGTGAAGTCTGAAGAGGCAAATTTAGAGAATCTTCTACAGAAACTCTCTAAGACACCTTAATTCTTTTTTAAGGGCATATCATGTTGCAGAGGCATACTGGTGCAAGGGCAACACAGAGAGTCCTATTAAAGCCACTGACCTTTGACCTTGCTCCTTGACTCTGCAGATCTTCAATCTGTCAAACAATAATGTGGGTTACATTTTATAAAAACATGCTGTTCATGCAAGTTTTCAGCACAATGCTCTGTTGAGCTAGCCAAAGGCTAAATTTACTCAGTAAGACAGTTGCAGTGTTTTTTTATGTAATCTCTCAAATCACCATGAGTGAGTCTCTAAGTATATCAGTGGTCAGCACAACTGGCTCACTGAGCAGTGTAAGTTATTTTCACCCAGAAAATTATAGCTCTAATGTTTCGAGTTGGTCCAGTGCAGCCGCTCCAGTGTCCATGTTTAATGTTTTCACCTTTTAATCTATAGTTTGAAAATGGACACTACTTATTATGTACTGCACTGATTTAGTAGATCATGTGTGGCCTCACTTCTGAATATCATACTATAAGGTTACACACTTGACCTTACGTGACCTGTGTGACAGAGAACTCCAATACCACAACTCTTGTCTAACATTTATGGTGTGTTTAAAGTATTTAATAACCATTATGATGAAAGATAACAGTAAGAATTAAAGATTAATCAGTCCCTGAATAAAAAGGTGGTTATGAGGTGTGTAACACTCGAGCTTCCCCTGATGCCATGGAGCTGTGTGAGACATTCATTTCCAAAGGCTGGTTTTACATTGCATCCACATTAACTTGCAGCCAGATCCCTAAATTATAGCTTTAGGGCCACAAGTGCAGGGAGTAGCTCACTTATCTAGCATGCTAAGTCTCAGGGCAGCCACACTGTCTTCAAAAGAGAGTGACGCATTTCAGTTCATTCACAGAATGGTCATTTTTGGTGGAAAAATGTGAAGGAAGTGTCTTTTTAGAGATCTTCAATTATCGCTTTACACTGAGACTTAAAGAATAAAGAGGACGAATCCTTTAATTTTACTTCTAAACAAAGTGCTGACAGACATAAACAAGGACAAACTATACAACTGAAATCAGAAATAAACCATGTGAAATGGAAATGACACCACTTGTGGAGTCACCAAAAAGTACGCAAATGCTGACAGTTAAATTAGCTGCCTTCATTTTCCTATTAGGCATGCTCCGAGCTTTGCATGGAGCAGAGCAGAACAGCAAAACAAGCCGTGTCGGAGCTGTCCTTAAAATGAACGATGCAAAGCTTAAAAGCCACTCTGACATAATGATTTTTATGGCCGTGATGTAAGAAAATTGCTGGGTTTGATAGTAGATGTTTGGCAGATACTTGATCTATTAGGAAAGCTGGAGTGTCTCACTGTGACAGTTCAGCCACAGATAATGTTTAGAACTGACTGTCACGACACAGACTGTTGGGCTTATTAGGTTTAATGAGAAGTTTCTCCGAACAGATAGATTACAAACTGATGAAAAGACCCTGCATTTGCTGTCACACCTAATTAACCATATGAGCATGTCTCTCACCATGTGGGATCAGTGAGGTTTTATTCATGTTTGACTTATCAGATCATAGACCATCCTCATCAAAAATTGATGAGTCCAGATTTGCTTTGATAGATCTAACATTTCTTTTTGTGCAAATACACCATTCTGCAGCATTAGTTAATGATGATGGGACATCAGTCTCTGTTGCAGCCCTGATAATGTCTGTACATTTATAAATTTAATGTATTATATTTCCAGTGTTAAGTAAGTTACTTTTATCACTGGTTACTTTCATTTGAAAGAAATAATGATTTTACTGTCTATAAAATGTTCTAAGTTGCTGATAACATAACTTTGGCTCACCTCTCACCAAAATAACAGCTGAAGTTTGTCTAGGCATTGAAAAAATAGAGGTGATATATTCTTTCATGGCAACTAATTAAACCACCTAAGTTAAAGTTGATTGCAGTACATCACAAATCCAGTTGGGGGCTGCATTGCAGAGCCTCATGAAGGCTCTCTTGCATCTGGTTAACTAGCTAGAAAATGTTCAGCCATTTCATCACTCTGTCAAATCTATCCCTTTTCTAGATTTTTTTATACTGCACTAGGAGAAGTGATAAATTTGCTGATAAACTCTTGAAAAAAAACATCCATCAGCACTTTTCGGGTTGTGATGGTTACTGTGATGTGTTACTAGACACAATTACAGTAATTATATTACCAGAATTTTATTAGTCTCATGTTAGATTACTCTATTACTGCCTTAAAGTTATATAATACTGCAACCTCAAACACTGATATTTTCATATAAGACAAACTTAGTGCAGCAATAAAGTGTTAGTTTAGAATTTATGATTTCCGCCTCTGAGATTTCTTATGAAATCTCAATGCAATGTGGGCAATGGGACTATACTTTTATACTTTTATAGTTTTTTAGTCCAACAGCATTAAAAATCTACATTTAGAATCAATGGCCATGCTGTAGATCCATAAGGCACAGCCATACATTGGGCTGAATGCTAATGTCAGCATGCTAACCTGCTTACTATGACAATGCTAACATGCTGATGCTGCAGGTTTAATGTTTAGCATGTTCACCATCTTAGTTTAGCGTGTTATAATGCCATCAGTTAATGAGTAAAACTGCACAAAAAATAGATTGATCATAAACCAATTGGACAAGGTGACATTTTGACCCAATCACAGAGCACATGAAAAGAATGAAAATTCATCCTGAGGGGGTCATGGATGTCTCTACCAGATTTAAAGGCAATCTATCCAGTAGTTATTGATATTTCAGTCTCGACCTAGTGGGGAACTCATTAATTGACATTGCCTGCAGCTATGCTGCCAATGTGTCTAAAATTTTGAAGGCATCCCAGAAACACTGTCATCACAAGCTCTTTCCATATGAAGTACTTACTCTGGCAGAAGGCAGATCCATGAAAAACTGTTGATAGCAAGTCTGCGAAACTGTTTCTGATATTTTTTATATAATTTTTTAGTGTTGTGAGAAGCATGAATGAAGAGTTGTTATCTCCTACTAACAAAAATGTCTGATGTCTGGGTTTCTAGGTGAGCTGATCCTTTAAAACTGCCAACCTCATCTCTAAGTAAATGTTTGCATCTTATAAACTAAACAGGATCCATATCTGCATTCTTTAGAAGTCAGTCTGGCATGTTGACACAAATAGAAAATATCTCCACCCTCAATAAAAACCTAACACGACAGAGTTGCCTTTCTTGCTGTCAGCACCATCACTGAAATGTATGTGTGTTGAAATATAAAACTGTTAGTGCGTCTTGATCCTGTGGATGTGCCCCCAGCCACCCACACACACCACTCCCCAGACATCAGACCAGAGCAATGGAGGACAGTCTGTCTACGCAGGTGCTTTTCAGATCACATATCAGTCAAAAAGGCCACGTTTCAATGAGATCATCATTTCCTAAAACAATCCAACACTTCACACCTTTTTCACCCAACCCCTTATCAAGTTTCAGACCGCTTCTTGTAACAAAAACAGTGCCACATGATATGGTTTTCTAGTTAGCAGTTGAAGTGTTTGAATAGTTCTCTGCCATTTGCTACCAAAAAAAGCATCATATCCTTATTCACAGCATGTCTAAACGAGCTGTTGTCATTCCTCCTCAGATGTCCTGTGTCCCAACATGAAGGTTCAGCCTGACCGGTTTAAGCCCAACAGCACCAGTTATGGTCTTGAAGAGGTTCCAGGTATGTACAAAGTGCTGCCTCTCATACAGCAACAAGCAGCGCTGGCAATACTTGTCAGCCTCAAAGTGAGCTTTTTATTTTAGAAAACATTTTTCTACACTTCCACATTTACCCTTTTGACATCAAGAGTAACAGAGATCATTTTTGTATGTACAAAGATTCCAACAGTTTTCAGTCTATCTGATTGGTAACTGATTTGGTTTTATTCGTGCCTTGGAGAATGCTCCTTCTCTGGCGCATTCCTCTTTTCTCTCGCTTATTGCTGCCATTTATAAAAACTCAATATACTTGCTAAAACAAAATGTTGGCATACTTGAATTTGCCTGCATTTCCCTACTTTTCATAACAAAAAAAAATATTTTGGAAACCAAGTTGCAGTGTTGTGAAAATGTAATGTCCTTTTGTCTCCAGTCCCAGGCAGATATTGGCTTCCATCTGTATGACATGTGAATCAATTTGGAGACTCTTCAAACTTGCTTGATTTGTGTAATCAATCATACTGACTTTTCGTTTTTACCAAAGTTGTAGCAACATGTGTTCAAAAATAGTTAGCAAAATTGACAATTTTTTCATAGCTTTTTCACTCTCCCTCTGAGAACATAGTCAAAAAACAAAGGGGTTGAATCGAGGGGATCTGGCTGGAAATACTTAAATGTTTCACCTCTTGATCAAGGGGCTTCTGCAGCTCTGACTGACCAGGCTAGAGTCTGGGGTCCAAGGTTTAAACTTCTGTGAAGTCTTCATCAAGGTCATAGATCCTCTAGCGACATCACGAGAGTTGAAGTCGTAATCACTCTGAGGCCCAACATAAACGACTTCAACAAGAGTGCTTACAAGAGCACCAGAGAACCAGAAACCAGGAGTATCAAAGGACTTGATAACGACACCACAGAGGTTATGTTTTTAAGTACCCACAACAAAGTCCAGTTGACCTAGATTTAACTATCCTTTAAAAAAACAATGACCTGGATGACTGAGAACCTTCACAGATATTTCTGATAACAGTTAATCAACTATTTAAGACATTGTGGTTTGAATTTTTTTTTTTTGACCTTTGGTCAGGGTCTTTTTATCTTTCTCTCTGTCTCTTTTTTCTCTCTCTGTCTTGCTTTCTCTGGCTCAACCTAACTAGTGCCGTCAGCTGGTCGCCCACCTCTGAGCTGGAATTTGTTCTGAGGCTTCTGCCTGTAAAAAGAAAGTTTTTTCCTCACCATTGTCCCGAAAGGCTTGCTCATGGGAAATGCTTCCAATTGTTGGGTTTTAAAAAATTAAATTATAGAGTGTGGTTTTGACCTGCTCTATATGTAAAGTGTCTTGAGACAACTTATGTTGTTATTTGATGCTTTATAAATAAAACTGTTGTGACTTGACTTGCTATGCTATGCTAACTTCTCTTCCCTTGCTTCTAGTTTTTATGCTAAGCTTAGCTAACAAGCTCTCGATTGTATTTCATACAAACATGATCTTGAATTAAACTCTCAGCAAAAAAGCCAGTAAGAGAATTTCCCAAAACGTAAAACTAGTCCTTTGAGGGAACAAGCAAAAACAAAGATATGTTCCTTTAAATACAACAGTGATTTTCAAGTTCAGTGGTTGAACTAGTCATCTGTCAAATAAAGAACCTTGGTTGTCCTTCATTATTTGATGTATTCATTGATATGTATTAAAGCTGCCTTAAAGGTTTCTCAGAACTCTAGGATAGCGTTTATCCAGAAAGGTCGGATGTTGTTACAAGAGTGTCTTTTGGGGGATCTGAGTTCCTGTCTGTCTCCCACCCACATACATCACACTAAGAGAAAAAACAGATGCCCAGGCATGACTGTTTGGACTCCTGCTATGGAAAGAGAGATGTACGAGCTGCGAAAGTTGTATCTGAGAAAGTTTGTCTCTTTACACATTTTACTGGCACAGCGACACCATCCTGTATTTAAACAAGGAGGAAACTGATTTGGAATATTTATAGCAAATAACTGACATTTTGCTGATGGAACCTTTTGAGCTGGTATCCAGTTAATTCTTTCCCAAAATTACAGTCTGTGTTCTGTTGAGAAATGAGTTTTTGTCAGCCTGTAAAAGTCTCTATAAAACAGCATTTCAACCTTCATGGGTCACTAAAACTCACTGAAAAACAGACCAGTGAAATTCTTCAAGCCTCATTATTTCATGATGGCATTTCAATGAGCATTGCATTGAAATTGTAGTGAGAAAAATTAGCATTCATCCACAGTCAAACGATTCTTCCATTTTTTCGTTTTCCCACTAATCTTTTTCATGCATGGATCTTATCCCAGCATGCACTGGATGAGAGAATGGTTCGTCCTAAGCAGGTTGATTTAGCATTGCCATTTTTTCTAATCTGTGTTTTTGGGTTAGAGAGGAAACCAAAGAATCTGGAGCAAATCCATGCAGGCATAATATGCAAACTCCGCCCAGTGAAACCCCAGACTGACAATCTGTCTGTTACGTGCTGTTTTCTTAAAGGCTGCTGTGCTAACTGCTGAGCTCAAACATTAAATAAATGACCGGGTGTCATTTGCAACTCCAGCTTTGTGCTCTAGGCAGGAGGATGAAATGTGTTTGCAAGTTTTAAACCATTCAAGATGGATGACAATAAAAGCCCATCTAAGCCCTTGTTTAAAATCCAGTAATGACACTTTATTTCAGGGGTTTCCTTTATGTTAACAGCTCTTGAACTGCTAAAACACTGAAATCCTGATAGTATTGCCCCTATTGCAGGGTAAAGAATGCTTTAAGTTTGATACAACAATTTGATACATTTAGTTAAGAGTTGAGAGCAACCAGTCATGGATGATATGGCCGTTGGAAAAGAGGACTCAATGTTTCTAATCATAGCTGACAGCATCACTTCCCGCTGTGGAGAGATATTATCAGAATTACTCTATTGAGCTTGTGTTAATTACTTGGTTATGCTTTTTCTCCTACCAGCAAGGGAATTAGAACAAACTTCAGATAAATCACTGAAACCACTGATGTTTTCTTAAGCGGATGTACCACTTTGTCAGATGTGCTGCGAGCGCTCTAATTGGAATAAATCCTATTGGACTGCGGTTTATTTGTCTTTTTAAGTCATTCCCACAATCTTCAAAAAGTTCCAAAAGCCAAAAAAGGATTGTTCCACTGGAAAATTACATGAGAAAAATCTTTTCTTGTAACCAAAAGCGAGGCTATTGTGAAATACATCCTAAATATACTGTTCACCAGACGGATTTATATTTCTTTTGCTACCAGCACCACAAATGAAATGGTGCTTTCTAGGAGCTACTAGTTAGTACAATCATTTTAAAACATTAGTTACTATTATTGTGTGAGAGTACAAATTTAGACGTGAATTTCTAAATCATTTTAAAATGGCTTTGACAGTATGGTGCAAGGACCACCAGGAGTAAATGAATAGAAACATAAAGGTTTCATTATATTTTACATGTTGACACAGTGAGAGAAAGTACAGAAATAATTGCTGGTTTTACCTTCAGTGTAGCACAGACAGTTATGTCATAATCACATTGAGGAGTTCAGACCTGCATCGGGCCTCACTCGGGGCAAAATGTTATCTAACGGTGGTCTGAGGTCTGAAGCTTTCTGATGTCACAGAGATGTCAGGGGTTTTTCCAAAATGCAGCATGTCTGCAACTGTGGCCTGGCTAAGACATACATTTTCAAACTTGCTTGAGAAAAGAACATTGTTTTCAGTTTGTGGTCAGAGTTTTTCTTTACATCCAGAGATGCACAGGACCAAAAAAAACATTATTTACTGTCAATACATCAGCAGCTCCTGTACATTACCATGTTTAATTATACAACAAATGTTCTCTACACTAGAGCACAAAGTGTTATTCACTCTGAGAAATGTCAAGACTATTTGCCACTGACTATGATTTGACAGTCATGGACCTGTGGTTTGAGTCCGACTTGTGTTTATTATGGGCTGTCTAGTCTGACCCCTCGGGGTACTGAACACACACAGGAGGCTGCGGACTATCTTTGCGGCTCTGCAGTCACTATCTACTGCACAAACGCTGCCATCTGTGCTGATCAAAAGGATGCTCTGTGTATGCGTTTGCTTTTCCCAGCCAGTGAACTCATCTGGTTTTTCCCACAGAACACCCCATTGGTCGTTTTTGGCTGTCCAAAATAACTTTTTGGGTTGATTATATGCTATTCCCTGCCAGTCCAAATTACAGCTCTGTGCTGAAAAAGGGCCCTCAAACAGCCAAAGAAACGGCACGGTGAGCAAATGTGCACGACGTGAGTGTGGTGACAGAGGGATCAAGGCCAGCAAATCTCACAGCTGCGTGGCTTCTCCAAGCAGCCCATCAATGACGGTGATAAGCAGCAAAACATCCCTTTCATATATCATCACCAGTGCTTCCAAAAAAAAAAGGTCTCAGAAGAGCCTCAGAAAACATTCGTCACTTGATCTTTTTTCATGCTCATCTGATATTCTGCTTTGATTTAAAAGAAGTCAAGTCCTCTTAGATCTCTGTATAGGGTGTGGCTTTTAGGGTGGGATTAATGGACCTGGGCTCACTACTTAAGTTGACCCACTCTAAATGACTGGGAGCATATGTTTGCCTTACTGTGACTTCTCATTGTTAATATCAACATTTAATTACACAATTTAAATACAAAAAAAAGACAACAATCATCTTGCTAGGATGACCTGTTCAGGTGACCCATCCAGAGATTTCTCTCCCTGCAATCAACTCATTGTAAGCAAATAATAACTCAGTCTGGTCACCCAAATAAGATGGGAGAAAACTCTTTAAATATGATTAAAATAACAATTTTCTAAGTGAATGGATGCATTAGTCCAATCTACTTCGAACTAAGATAACATGTTTCATTTTTAAATAGTACACCTTATAATTAAGACAAGCTAATCCAGATAAATATGAAGCTATCTCAGCACTGGGAATGATTTAGATGGAGATTTAAAGTATCATAATCAACCAGACACAGTACTGGCCTTCCACATCATGATATCAGTCGTTTCTGTTTGAGAGAGATTATCTGTTATACACCTCCAAATGAATGCAAACAGTATTAACTTCTCTAATTGAAAGGACCTGCCATAATTACTTTAGGGAACACAACTATTACAATGGGCCTATTTGCTACAGCACTGTCAAATATGCCAGTTGTCCTGCTTTTGACTACAGTGTTGGTCTCTGTGACTTAGACTAATGTGTGACCACAAAGAAATCATGTGTGATGATGCTATGTGAGCTTGTTAACAGATAAAGAACATCACAACAGACATGCAGACACATATATGTGTATGTGTTTGAAGAAGCTGGTAAAGCTTTGATTTATCCTTTTAAGCAGTGTATATATACATGTACATATCTTCTTTTTTTCTTCTCTTATGTTTGTTGTTGTGTGCCTACATAGTGTTTATCTGACTGTTTTGTACCTCAAGTTGTCACTCTTCTTGTTGATTGTAATACACTGAACCCCTTTGAAAATGACATGTTGCATCTCAAGGGGTTATCCTCATAAAGAAAGTTTAAAAAAGTAACTTCCAAGAGAATGAAAGCATCTGAAATGAATGCAAGTGTTCGGGACCCCTCCCCACCACTTGCGGAAAAGGTCTCATTCATGTAAAAACCAGAACAGAAATACTTAAACTCCACTCTGTGGTCAGTGAAGAGGTAATCTGAGAGCATAGTATTCTCTCATCACTAAAAGTGTATCTGAGGCACTTGGTGGCCTTTACTGAGAGACAAAGAAGCTTTGGTGGATGGATGATCCCTTCAGTTATTTAGTCTGTTATGATGGCTCTTGTTTTTACTGTTATTTTTTACTCTGTTGCTAATGGCACAGAGGCAGTCTGTGTGTCTTACCACCTGTTTCCAGGCTATTTCTAATGACATCCACTAAGCTTTTGCCAGACTCTCACATTACCACCCTAATGTTCCAGCTTCCTCTTTGGAAGATTAGTGCACCGGTGTTAATTTTCCCACCGGAAACCTTCCATCTCATAGATTTTGCACGAGGGCCATACAGGAATATGTAACGTCTGTCCTCAGCCCGCTGGCTCAGTAATGGCACAGCCTGCTTTCAGAAGAGCTCAATCCCTTCAACATGACCAGCAGCTTTCAGTGAGATCTGCTGGACAAACTGGCAGTGCTGCTCTAGCTCTCATCAAGCTGGCATTGCCATAGCTACAGCACTTGTTTGTTGTACAAGGGAGTGTCCTTTCTAAACCACCTAAATATGGTCTGTGGTTACACCACTTTAAATCACACGCTGCAGAGCAATGTACACACACGTGCACACACTCTCCAAGTCACATGAGGATCTTACCAGCAGTTGCAACTCATTTTTTCTTCTGGCAGCAAATCAAACAAATTGAACAGCCAACAAATAGCTCTATTTTCCAGTTCTTCAGTAATACTAAGATTTTTATCTTCCTCCTAAAAGCCACGAACACAGTGGCTGCAGGGTGTGTCTGGACTGACCCATTTAAACCTCAGCATACCCCATGAAATCTGACAAAACCATACAGTAATTTAACCTCATGACTTAAGAGCCCTGTGTTTTTATGTGTGAGAGACTGTCTTGAGTCCAACTAGGCTATTTGACTGTGTTCCTGCAGGGTTCAACCTAATGGAGTACTTCAATGTGAGAGATATTCTGGGAACCAGAGACGATGATGGCCAAAGTTCCTATGTTCGTCTTGGCACAATGCCCATTGTACAGCAAACAGAGTAAGTGACTGTTCATTTATACTACAAATAATACACTGCACATTTTCCTCTAAATAATTGTCAAGATATGATGTGAAGTCGTGGCCAAAGTAACTTTATAGAAAATCCAAAAGCAAAACTTTTGCACTTCTTAACAGAGTTCATTACAACGAAGTCCCTTCCTTCCAAAGCTTTTGTTTTTGCTTTTGTGTTTTTCACACCAAACAAAACAGCGCCACCCAGTGTGGGATTTTAGACAGCATGCCAACGTTATGAAACATGAAGCATTACAAGCTTGACATGAAACTCAACAGCGTTAGTGTCTAGTGTTTCACATATGCGTCAGGCAGTGCTTCCTGAGCAATAACAACGACATAACGTGGCAGGAACAGTCTTTTACTCTTTAAGGAGCTCCTATAACCTGAAAATTTGTAGGCATGTTTGTTTGCTGTTTTTGTTTTTT